>QRFJ01001056.1:0-231685 GCA_006176705.1 Cocos nucifera
CAGATCGAATTCCTATAGGAGCCGAACTCCTCTGATCCTTCTTCAGTCAAATTTCTCCATCAGTCGAACTTCTTTCAAACTCCTCCGAGCAGTCGAATTCCTCTAGGAGCCAAAACTTCTTTTCGAACTTTCTCCTTTCAATCGGATTCCTTCAGAAGTCGAACTCCTTCCAAATTCCTCCAGTAGTCGGATTCCTCTAAGAGCTGAACTTCTTTCGAACTTTTTCTTCAGTCGGATTCTTCCAGAAGCCAAACTTCTTTCGAACTCCTCCAGCAGTTGAATTTCTTCAGGAGCCAAACTTCTTTTTGATATTTTCTTCAGTCAGATTTTTCCAAGAGTCGAACTCCTTACGGACTTCTTCTTCAGTCAAATTTTGAATGCCTGCTTCTTCCAGATGGTTACGACTGTCATTATCAGTCTATTATGAGCAACACCACTTTTCATAATAAATTTTATGTGGTCCAGAGTGGCCCACTATCAAACAGTTATAACAAGCTCCATCTATAAAAAGGAACCCTCTAGATATATTTTCTCTAAGCTCTCTTCTTCTTCCCAAAATTCTGTCAAATTCATATCCGAGCACTCCATTTCTGTTGGCCAGAAGAGCTGACTTGATCATCGGAGGGTCCTACCGGAGCCACCACCACCGACTCCGGATGGGACTTTATTTTGTAGGTCACCGACAGCGACCTCTTCTTCCTCAACTCCAGCTCGATCCGACGTCAACCAAATTCTGCACCAACATGTATGAAGTATGATTTTCTTATTGAAACTCTGAGTTTGTTTATGTGATTTGGTGGGTTATGAGTTAAGATAATGATTTTTAGTAAGTTGAGGATTTAATTGAAATGCTTATGTTGAAAATGAATGGATGGTTCAGCTTGATTGAAAGTAAGGTATTAACTAATGTGTAGTCCAGTTTAGTTATAGTTTAGAAATTCTCTAAATCTTTAGATAGGGGTGAGGTGTGGTACCTCACCTGATTTAGGGGTGGGGTGTTATAGTTATAGAGATATAAATGCTAACATAATTAAGATGATTTGAAATCTGAAGAGAACTCAAAGTTGAAGGTGCAAATTTCGAGGAGAAAAATTATTTAAGGGGGGAGAAAATGTAACACCCCAAACCAGCAAACTGATGGTTTAAGAGATTCATATTCATGCATGTGTGGCATAGCATTTTCTATGAGATAATTGAGCATTTAAATATTAATTAAGTAGTAGTAATGAAGCATAAATCTAGTTATTAATTAATAAGGGATTGAGTGATATTTAGAAGGATATTTAAAGTAATATTGGTGCGTGCAATAATTTTGAGGCACAAAATTTTGATCAAAAGAAAATTTTGAGATCCAAGGGAAGGGGTCGACTTTGTTACAGGAAATAAAGAAGAAGTTTTAGAAAAATCTATGGCAGCATGTGGTGGCGTCGACTCGGCTTTAGAGGGGTCGACTCGGTTCTATGAGGGTGACCCTAGGGGATGACCTATTCTGAGAAGGGCCGATCTAGTTGCCGACCTGTGCTGCAGGGGTCAACTTGAGTCTTGGTGGGGTCGACTCAAGCTGCAAAAAAACCTAGGAGCAGGTTTCAGACTGAATGTTTTAAGTTATGATTTTAAAATGAATTTTGATGGAATGACTTAACAGCTTGGTTATATAAAGAAAGAATTAGAAATTCAGCTTAGCAACACCTTAGAAAATCTAAAATTTATGAGAAATTCATGGATTGATACCTAGTAAATCTTTCCTTTGGTTTATTCTTTTCCAAATTCATGGATTGATACC
The DNA here is from genome assembly GCA_006176705.1 of Cocos nucifera. NCBI lineage: Eukaryota > Viridiplantae > Streptophyta > Magnoliopsida > Arecales > Arecaceae > Cocos > Cocos nucifera. The sequence goes on from QRFJ01001056.1 coordinate 1,784, forward strand.
TCTCATAGTCCAAGGCTGAGCAACATCCCAAAGTGATTAAATCTCTCATGAACTCATAGAGTGCTCCTCCTACCACACAAACTCCAACTTTCCACTCCTTTTCACTATCCTCATGATCTCCATCTTCTTTTCAATCAACTCCCTCAAAACCTCATATGTTCTATTGAGATAGACTAACTTAAGCATTGATGGGTCCCCATCGGGAAACCTCTAACTAGTGGATTTTCTCTATTTTTGATGTTTCAGAGCACTAGTGGAGGTTGAAGTGCAAATCTGGTCCTCCCGAACTACTTTGAGATCTTTGGCTAGCTTCCAGAGTCTTCGAGACACCATTCACTACCTCTCATTGTTAACTCTAACTCATTGGCCTAAGCTAGATCAATCCTCCATGATAACAATACTCATTTTATTTTTTAATATTTTCTTAGGTTTTATGCTTTATAATATTAAAATATCAATAAATTCCAAGTACTTTTTATGTTACTTATACTTTTAAAAATTAAGTGATTTATTATTATTTTAGAACATAAATTAATTTTTGCATAGAAATTAGCCTTAGTTATATTTATTTATTTTATATAAGCTTTATTTTTATATATTTTCTTTTTAAATATATATTTTATATGTGTTTAATCTAAGGATCATTTTTCAATAGGCTTGGTAACTTTGTCCAACCCTCCACGTACATGATTCGACCCAACTCAAATGAGGCGAGTTTTACACGTACATGATTCGACCCAACACAAATGAGGCGAGTTTTACTCAATCTGATCAAGATTCGAGGGTCGAGGGGGGGGGTGCTATGGATAATGATATGCCCTACCTCTAATTGGACTTGATTAAACTCTTATGTATAAAACCCAATCCAATGCCCTAGCCATCGTCTAAGCTTTCTCTATTCGACCCTCCCACCCAATTGAGACTCCTAAGGATGGAAAATACAAAGCCTTGGCCACTGTCTAAGCTTTCCCTATTTGGCCCTCCCACCCGATTAAGACTCTTAATGGTGGAAAACATGACCTAGCCATCATCTAAGCTTCCCTATTCAGCCCTGGCACCTGATTGAGACTCTTGAGGATGGAAAACACAAAGTCCTAGCTATCATCTAAGCTTTCCTATTCGGCTACTTCAAACCTCCCATACTCTTATGGATGGAAAAAATAAAGGAAAAACTAGGAGAAAATAGAGGAAAAATCAATGAAAACAAAGGAAAGATGGAAAAAATTAGAAGGTAAGACCTTTCTCTCATAGCTTGATCATTTTTTTTCCTTTTTTGCTTATTTTTTTCTTCATTTCATTCTTTTTTTTGGAGATTTGTGGAGAAGGAGAGCACCCAAGGGAGATTGGAGGCTCAGGGGGTTTTCTTAAGTTTCGATTGGAGAGTGTTTTCTCAATTTTGTGCGAGTTGTGGTGGTGTGAGTTGGTCCCTTGGGGTTCCAGGAGCTTAATCTTGATAGAAGCATGATAGTTTATGGATTTGGGTGGATTGATGATCAAAAGGATTTTCTTAGACTTCAAAATTTTCAATTTATGACATTATGTTCTCCTAATAATATTAATATGATACCAAGGTCGAGGGAGTTGAGGGCATGAGAGATAATGGATGGTATGAGATCCAATCTAATATGATTTAACTCAATCCAAGTTAAAATGGATATATCCAATTTGGTATGATTTATCCTATATCTTTAATTTTGCTTGACTCAACTCGGTTCATAATGGATATGATGCAGGTATAAATAAATAAATAAATAAATAAATAAATAAATAAATAAATAAATAAATAAATATATATATATATATATATATATATATATATATATATATATATATATATATATATATATATATATATATAATGATACTTCATGGAGGAGTATCCTGGTGTTGCCAACTCAGCTTCCTTTATTGTGCCACGTGGAATCAAAACTCAACTTTCTTCATTGTGCCAACCCAAACCTGATGGAACAAAAAAAAGAAGAAGACTCCTCTCCCCATCCTGGCCTGTGATGGCCCCTCCTCCCCTCCCCGGCCTGCGATGGCCCCCCTCCCCTTCGGCCTCCCCTCGCCTGCCCACCCACGATGGCCCCCTTCCCCTTCTCCTTGCTGCCACCTGCTGCTGATCTCCACCGTCAGGGGAATGAGGACGGCGCGGGCAGTCGAGGGACTGGAGTGCGGTGCTGAAGGTACAGAGTAGTGGCCGGGGGGTGCTGGAGGCATAAAGCAGCGGTCGGGGGGTGGTGCGGATGGTCATCGGGGGAATGGGGACAGCATGGACAATCGGGGGAACGAGGTACGGTGTTGGAGGCACGGAGTAGTGCCAAAGGCATGGAGCAGCACCCGAGGGGCGGTGCGGGTGGCTAGGGGGCAGCGCGGGCAGCTAGGAGGCGATGCGGGTAGCTAGGGGGCAGCATAGGTGGCCGGCGGGCGTTACAGGTGGCTAAGGGGCAATGCGGAGGTAGGGTCCAGGGGACTGGAGGGCGGTGGCGTGGGCGAGTGAGGGCGGCGGTCATTGAAAGCGCATGGAAGGATGGTAAAAAAATAATAAATAAAATATTAAAAAATTATTAATAATTATTAATAATTTATTATTTTATAAAAAATAAAATATATAAAAAATTAAAAAATAAAAATTAGAGATCAATTTTGAAAATTTAAATATTATAAAAATAAATAGCGATCGATTTTGAGATCGATTTTTTAATTAAAAAATTTAAAAATAATTAATGACCATTTTTGCAATCGATTTTATTAATAAAAAATATTTATTAAAATTAATGATTAATTTTGTGATCGATATGTTAATTAAAAAATTAAAAATAATTAGCGATCAATTTTATGATTGGTTATAGTAATAAAAAATTAAAAATAAATAATGATTGATTTAACGATAGATTTTTAATAAAAAAATTAAAAATAATATTTTTTGTGATTGATTTTATTAATAAAAAATATTTTAACAAAATTAGCAATTGATTTTATGATTAATATATTAATTAAAAAATTAAAAAAAATTAGCAATCGATTTTATGATTAATTTTATTAATAAAAAATTTAAAAATAAGTAGCAACCAATTTTATAATTAATTTTTTAATTAAAAAATTTAAAAATAATTAGCAATTGATTTTGCGACTGATTTTATTAATAAAAATATATTAATAAAATTAGCGATCGATTTTCTGATTGATATATTAATTAAAAAATTAAAAATAATTAGCGACTAATTATGCGGTTGATTTTATTAATACAAAAATTAAAAATAAATAGCAATTGATTTTGTGATCGATTTTTTAATTAAAAAATTTAAAAATAATTAACAATCAATTTTATGGCTGATATATTAATTAAAAAATTAAAAATAATTAGCTACCAATTTTGCGATCGATTTTATTAATAAAAAATTTAAAAAATAATTAGCAACTGATTTTGGATCGATTTTTTAATAAAAAATATTTTAACAAGTTTAGAGATTGATTTTGTGAACGATTTTAGCGATTGATTTTACGAATGATTTTAAAAAATAAAATTTTATAAAATTTAAATTATTTTTTTAATTTTTTGATTGTTAATTTGGTTGTAAAATTGATTGTAAATATTATTAGTGATTGATTTTTAGTTTTTAGTAACCGATTTTTCAGCTGCTAAAATTTTATTTTTTTTGTAAATATTTACCAAGATAGAAAGAAAGCGTGAGGTGGAGGGAGGGATGGGAGGCACCGACGGGCATGAAGAAGATATAAAAATATGAATTAAAAAAAAATTATTTTATAAAATAATAAAAAAATATAATATATAAAATAAAATAAAATAAAATATTAAAAAAATAAAAAAATATTTATTATTAAAAAAATTTAATAATTATATATTTTTTATAATAAAATAAATATAGATATCGCTCAATCCGATCCGTTACCATCTTTATTTCTCGGCACCACCAACATTGCATGCTTTTCCACACTTCAGCCGCAGTATTCGATTCCATTTATCTATTCTCCGCACTCCAGTTCCTAGGATGGGAAACCTCCACACTGGCGTCGATACAATCAATGACACTCCCCTGCTGACAAACGAAACCTCTACCCTCGTCTTCTCCGCCGCGCTCTTTAACCCCTCTCTTTTTTCATCCAAAGCCAACACCAAAGCAGCCAGCCCGTTCCAATTTCCAAACTTCCCCTAGCCCAGCGTCCTCGCATCACCCCCTCCCTCCTCGAAGCCGAAGCCGGCAGCCATGGCGGCAAACTCCTCGTCCGCCGCCCCCTTCCTCTCCTTCTCCTCCTCCCTCTCCTCCGGTCGCCGCCTCCTTCCCCTCCCCGGCCGCCGCGGCTCGCCGCCCTTCCGCCGCCGGATCCCGGCTGTCCGGGCCAAGATTCGGGAGATCTTCATGCCGGCCCTCAGCTCCACCATGACGGAGGGTAAGATCGTGTCGTGGGTCAAGGCCGAGGGCGACCGCCTCTCCAAGGGCGAAAGCGTCGTCGTCGTCGAGTCCGACAAGGCCGACATGGACGTCGAGACCTTCTACGATGGCATCCTCGCTGCCATCGTCGTCCCCGAGGGCGAGACCGCCCCCGTCGGCGCCCCCATCGGCCTCCTCGCCGAGTCCGAGGACGAGGTCGCCCTCGCCAAGGCCCAGGCCCAGTCCCAGTCCCAGTCGCAGTTCCAGTCCCGCTCCTCTTCTCCTCCTCCTCCTCCCCCTCCTCCTTCCGGTCCCGCTCCTTCCCCAGCTCCGACGGCGGCAGCGAAGGCGGAGGCTGAGGGCCCGAGGAAGGCCGTGGCCACGCCTTATGCCAAGAAGCTAGCCAAGCAGCATAAGGTGGACATCGAGAAGGTGGTCGGGACCGGGCCTTACGGGAGGATTACCCCTGCCGATGTAGAGGCCGCTGCTGGGATCCAGCCCAAGAAGCCTATTGCTCCGGCTCCAACTTCAGCTCCGGCTGCGACTCCAGTTACTCCTTCTCCAGCTCCAACTGCTGCTACTTCTACTGCCACCAAAGCTTCTGCGGCTCCTTTGCCACTAATTCCGGGTTCGACTGTTGTTCCCTTCACCACTATGCAGACCGCTGTGTCCAAGAATATGGTGGAGAGCCTCTCAGTGCCTACCTTCCGTGTTGGTTACCCTGTGATGACCGATGCCCTTGATGCTCTCTATGAAAAGGTATATTTCTTTGGTCATTTTTGATGTTCTCTTTGTTTTCCATGTTTCATCAATCGAGAACTTAATTTTATTATTTCATCGATTGTTTACTATGACATCTTCGAATCTTGATTCCTTTTGCCGTATAGTTGTGGTTTAAATTTGTAGTTCAATTGATCTGATAATTAAAAATATAATTTACTCTTTTCTTGTAGTATCAATTTGGCTTTGTAAAATTGCTTACTGATGTTGGCAATGCTTATAGATCAAGTCGAAGGGAGTCACCATGACCGTACTGTTGGCCAAGGCTGCAGCAATGACACTCGCACAGCATCCAGTCGTCAATGCCACGTGCAAGGATGAGAAGAGTTTCACTTACAATAGCAGCATTAACATTGCAGTGGCTGTAGCAATTGATGGTGGACTCATTACTCCTGTTCTGCAAGATGCGGATAAGGTCCATAAAATGATTTATAAAGTGACTGCTGCATAACTTTCTTTTTTTAAAAATTGTGCAACTAACAAATATTATCTCCCTGCAGTTGGATATTTACCTTCTGTCTCAAAGATGGAAGGAGCTTGTAAGCAAGGCTCGTTCTAAACAGCTTTCGCTGAATGAGTACAATTCAGGTTTGCATCTGATTAATGTCTCGAGTTTGATATCTTAGTTCTGTATGGATGGTCACTGCTAATTGAGTTGTGATGCTTTCCAGGAACATTTACTTTATCAAATTTGGGTATGTTTGGCGTGGACAGGTTTGATGCTATCCTTCCTCCCGGTCAGGTGGGTTTTATAAGTCATGACTCAGTTGTTACGATATGTGTCTTGACTGGCGCTGTACTAACTTGATTCACTTGTATGCAGGGAGCTATCATGGCTGTGGGAGCTTCCAAACCCACTGTTGTTGCTGATGGAGATGGTTTTTTTACTATTAAGAATAAAATGCTGGTAAGTTCAGTTTGGTTTTTAGTGCCCTATGTGCATCAATACTTTGATAGGGGTATGTTCAGGCTACGGAATGCAGAATGCCATCAATATGCTCTCCAGTTTCAGAAAAGCAACTAATTCATCTGGATTGCAAAGATATAGTAGTTTTCAGTTCTCATATTTTTTCTTACAATTCTAATTTTACATGAATAAAGTTGATTTTTCATTATTTCTTTATCTCGCACTTGATACCAGGATGTAAATAGGTCAGATTTAAAGAAAAATCCTGATTTTTTGGGTCAGGTTCGTTCAGATCTGATTGGATCGAGAGGCATATTTCAAAAATTTTCTCTTGATCCTAATCAGATCTGATATTTTTCAGATCTGATGATTTTATTATTTTAATAAATAAGAAAATAAAATTAAATTAAATTTTGCAAATTAATTTTACCTTGATTTGGGTAATCCTATTACCCTGTTGATGATCCTGATTGCAGCGGAAGGTTCTGGATCTTAGCCACGCAAGCGCCTGGCCTCTACCGGTATCCACTCGGGTTGGATCTGGAGATCCTTCTTCTTCTCTATCTTTTCTCCAAAAATCAGATCTGGATCTGATCTGGAGGATCTTCAAAACTTCTTTTGAAGATCTGCAGTCGTCCTTTTGCAGCAGCGCAGCCTTCTTTGTTTTTGATCGCCTTTTCTTGATCTGAATCGCACCAATCTGAAGTCCCAAAACTTTCTTGGACGTGGAGAGGAGAGAGAGGGCCAGCCTTGGGGCGTGGCTAAGAGGAGAGCTTAAAAGTTGGGCGCAGACAGGGTCTTATTTATAGACTCTGTTGCGCCATGCAACTCCTCTTCACTCCAACGGCAATCACAACCCTTTGTGAAATCAGATCTAAATCTGATTGGTGGGATGATAGATCTGATCCAATCAAATAAGAGATTCCCAGGTTCATTCTTAGATGGCGCCTAAGACCAGTCAAAGTGGATTCTTAGTAGAACTCTAATTGGAAATCCAAAAGGCAACCTGGAGTTCCTTGTCCAACAATGGGACTCCTAGGCATCCCTATCCACTTGGGCTCACGCCATCCTTAGGCGTGCACCCCTTCTTTTGCCAAGGTTCTGGCAGAGGGGACAAGCCCCCACCAGCTCTCCAATAGGTGCATGACACATGTGGTCAAAATGTCAAAGGGTCAAAGGTCAACGTTTGACCAAGTCAAAGTATAAGAATTAGCAGGTGACCAAAAATGGCAGTGTTGTCAAATTTATCTCTCAAAATAAGACAACCTTTTCTGACTTGGACAACCTCCAGTCAGACCATTATGAAGGCCTCTGATTGAGCACAAACTCCTTTGGCTCAGACAGGACAACTTATTTATGATAGTAAAAGAAGAACGTTAGGTTCAATCGAGTGCTAGCACGATTTTCTTGAACCTAATTGAATCTCATTCAGATCAATTGAACTAGATCAGTTCAATTGATGATCACCAGATTCAAACCCTTGTTTGTGTGACCCAGTTAGGTTCAGTTCTGTATGGTAATGGGATATGTCATGATCTCTATCATCGACATCATCGAAACTCCTTTCGATGGATCAGAACTCTTCTGATTCGAACAGCTAGAATGATCGATCATCTAAATCATTCTAATTGCTCCCAAAATCCACCAGTGACACCTAGCAGTATATGGTGGCAACCCATCAGAGCTGAATGCGAACCTCTTGGTGCAGCTACCTGTGTGATTAAGTTCTTCTATCTTGAGCCCCGATCAGATTAGGGTTAAGGTGAACTCGTCAAACCCTAGTCTCTGTCATATGATGTAATCATTCGATTCGAGTCCAATGTGAAAATCTAAATAGAAACTCTTTCTATTATTTCACTCTCTGCCATGGCCATGGGCTTCTGGACTTGATTCTCATGATCATCATAGGGCTGCTCCTCTACCACCGAGGTAGATAGATTCCATCTTGATGCAATCCAGTTCCTACAATGAACATGCTATAGCCAACATACACCTCAGGGTTCCATATGGCTAGGAGACCGAGTAATGGTGTAGTCAAACTATAACACCCTCAAGGTGAACTGCCGATGCACCTCAGGTCAAAGAACCAGACACACTACTGCAGCATCGAGTCAGTCATTGACGAGAAGGTAGACTTCCTAATGACTACTCGAGGTGGTCACGCTCAGTGCCCTCGTTCTCTAACGAGTACCTGTACTCTCGCTCCGGTGTCTCCACACCGTAGACTCAAGACTCATCTACTAAAGAGAAGCGATTGTACACCAACCTTCCGGATCAATCACCATCCTCGTGATGATCCTATGGTCGGGAGCATTTTATGAGTTAATAATGATTATTCATGTCTTAAATTTTCAACTCTTGAAAATATGAATTATCATTACCATTAACTCAAAGGATGTATCACAGACACTAAATACACATATGTGATAGAAAATAACCCATTTTATTAATTTATAGTCAAAATTATAATTTTGCCCCTAGAAGTGTATTACAAGTGTCAGCCAATTCTGGCTTCTAGGGCACATATATCTAACAATCTCCCACTTGTCCTAAAGCCAATTGGCTACAAGTCTAAGTCCCATCTTCTCAAGGTGGGCTTCGATCTTCTGCTGGCCCAACGGCTTTGTAAGTGGGTCTGCCACATTATCTGTGGAGTTGACTCTCTTGACCTCGACGTAACCCTTTCTCAAGGTAATCGCGGATGAGGTGGTATCGCCGCTCAATGTGCTTGGATTTCTGGTGAGACCTCGGCTCCTTAGCAAGGGCTATGGCGCCATTGTTGTCGCAGTATAGAGGAATGGCATCTGATGGCATTACTCCAATTTCTGCAGCAAACTTCTTGTACCAGAATGCTTCCTTCGCAGCCTCTGATGCAGCGATATATTCTGCTTCCATGGTGGAATCTGCTATCACAGTTTGCTTGGAACTCTTCCAGCTGACAGCTCCACCATTGCACACAAACAGACTTCCCAGATGTCGACTTTCGATCATCTATATCGGACATGAAATCCGAGTCTGTGTATCCCTGGACTTGGAGTTCTCCATTACCAAAGACCAACATCATATCCTTAGTTCTTCTCAAGTACTTAAGGATACATTTCACAGAAGTCCAGTGTTCTTCACCTGGATTTGACTGATATCTGCTTGTGACACTCACAGCATGGGCTATATCAGGTCGTGTACATAGCATGGCATACATGAGGCTCCCTATTGCAGAAGCATAAGGGATCTTGCTCATGCGTTCTATTTCCTCAGGTGTGCTGGGGCACATCTTCTTGGAAAGATGAATACCATGTCTGAAGGGTATTAATCCCCTCTTAGAGTTTTCCATACTAAACCTCTTTAGTACTTTCTCTATGTACATCTTCTGTGAAAGTCCTAGCATCCTATTCGGTCTATCCCTATAGACCTTAATTCCTAGAATAAAGGATGCTTCACCTAGGTCTTTCATGGAGAATTCCTTGGACAACCACATTTTGACTGATGTCAACATGGGAATATCATTCCCAATAAGGAGGATGTCATCCACGTACAATACGAGGAAGACAACAGCGCTCCCACTGACCCTTTTGAAAACACATGGTTCCTCTTCATTTTTGATGAAACCAAACTTTTTGATCACATCATTGAAACGAGTGTTCCAGCTCCGAGATGCTTGCTTAAGTCCATATATGGACCTTTGCAGCTTGCAAACCTTGTGATCAGTATCACTGGATGTGAAACCTAGCGGCTGTTCCATATAGATATCTTCCTCAAGATATCCATTTAGGAATGCCGTTTTCACGTCCATTTGCCATATTTAATAATCGAAATAGGCTGCAACAGCAAGCAATGTGCGGATGGATTTTAGCATAGCTACTGGGGAAAAGGTATCCTGATAGTCAATGCCTTCGCGTTGACTATAACCTTTTGCCACTAGTCTAGCCTTGAATGTCTCCACATTCCCATCTGCACCAATCTTTCTCTTGAAGATCCATTTACACCCAATAGGTACTATACCTTCTGGTGGATCTACCAAGGTCCAGACTTGGTTTGAGTGCATCGAGTCAATTTCTGACTGCATTGCCTCTAGCCATTTCTCGGAGTCGATATCTGATATCGCCTCGTTGTAGGTTTTGGGATCATCACCATGAGCACCATTACCTATGAGGAACATTTTCTCTACTTCCTCTGAAATAATACCTAAGTATCTTTCAGGGGGACGGGAAAACTCTTTCCGATCTACGAGGTGGAGGAGGTAGTGTTCTTTATTGGCTCAACCTGATTTGGTTCCAACTTGGTCCTTAGCTCGTTGCTACTTGTGAGACTTTCTCATCAAGCTTGATCTGCTTTCCAATGCCGCTATCTTGAATAAACTATTTTTCAAGAAAGATGGCATGTCGACTCACAATCACATTGTGGTCTTCTGGAATGTAGTAATAGTATCCTAATGACTCTTTAGGATATCCTATGAATCGAGCTCTAAAGGACCTAAACTCTAACTTGTCCGCTTGTTGTCTTTTGACATGAGCCGGACAACCCCAAATTCTGAGATGACTCAGACTTGGTTTCTTACCGTGCCATATCTCATACGGTGTGGTAGGAACGGTTTTAGAGGGAACCCTATTCAGTAGATAGATTGAAGTTAACAATGAGTGTCCCCAAAGAAAATCAGGGAGGTCTGTGAAGCTCATCATGGATCGAACCATATCCAATAGAGTCCGATTTCTCCATTCTGAAACCCCGTTGAGTTGAGGTGTTCCTGGTGGAGTCCATTGAGAGACTATGCCATTTTCCTTGAGATAGTCTAGGAATTCCCGGCTAAGGTATTCACCTCCTCGATCTGATCGAAGAACCTTAATGGGTTTTTCAGTTTGTTTTTCTACTTCATGTCTGAATTCTTTGAACTTTTCAAAAGCTTCAGACTTGTGTCTCATAAGATACACATACCCATACCCATACCTAGACAGATCATCGGTAAAGGTAATGAAGTAGACAAAATTGCCTCTAGCCGGCACATCAAATGGGCCGCACACATCAGTATGTACTAGGGCAAGGAGATCTGTGGCCCTCTCCCCATGTCCAACAAAAGGGAGTTTAGTCATTTTGCCTTGAAGACAAGATTCACAAGTTGGATATGACTCGAAAGTCAATGGACTCAATAGCCCATTTTTCTCCAATTTGTTGATCCTATCTTCTGCTATATGACCTAATCTCAGGTGCCATAGATATCTATCGTTTGGACTATCCCTAGGTGTTTTGTTTGGCATTCACATTTTGCTCGATATAGTTAAAAACAGGTACATCAATATGTAACTGATAAAGACCATTAATAAGGAAAACCATTTGCAATTTTATTTCTTTCATAAAGAATGTTACAATGGTCCTTAAGAAAAGGTGATCACATAAGCCTTCTTGTGCTAAGCATGAAACAGAAATCAAATTCCTGCTAGCTGCAGGCACATAATAACAGTCTTTTAAAACTAAGTCTAAACCAGATGGTAATCGAAGAGGGTATGTTCCCACGGCTACTGCAGCAACTCTTGCTCCATTACCAACGCGTAGGATCATGTCTCCATCCCTCAGCCTCCTGCTATCCTCAAGACCCTGCATAGAAGTGCACAGATGAGCACTAGAACCAGAGTCAAGCACCCAACTGGATGCAGAAGAAACCGTAAGGTTAGACTCAATAACGAGCATACCTCCAGAAGGACCTTCCTTCTTGTTCTTCAGGGTGGCCAGGTAAGTAGGGCAGTTCCGCTTCCAATGGCCGTCGCTGTTGCAATGGAAACACTTTCCTTTGCCATCGGCCTTCTTCGGCTCTGCCTTCTTCTTCTTTGATCCTTCCACCTTTTGCTTTTTCACAGACTTCTTTTTCTTTCCAGAAGACTTTCTTTTGGAAGAAGTCCGTTCCATAGCAAGAACTGAGCCTTTAGAACCTTTCATAGAAAGCTCAGCGGTAACCAGCATATTCATTAATTCGGCCAAGGAATTCTGAAGTTTATGCATGTGGTAATTCATGATGAATTGCCCATATGCATCAGTCAAGGATTGCAGAATAATATCGTTCTGCAGGTCCAAGTCCAACTTCACACCGAGCTTCTCAAGCTCTTCCATGTCCTTGATCATTGTCAGACAGTGATCTTGGACTGACTGCCCATCACGCATCTTAGCCTTAAAAAGTCATTTCGTGACTTGATATTTGGCTGCGCGACTCTGTTCACCAAACATCTCCTGCAGGTGAGCCAACATTTGGCGAGCAGTCCCGATATCTTCATGTTGGCGCTGGAGCTCATCAGACATCGAGCCCAACATGTAAGTATCTGGCCTTATTATCTTCGTCAATCCATTTTTCCTAGAGACGCTCTCTGTTCAGTGGATGGACGAGCTGGTAAGGTGGGAGGGTCCTGGTCCAAATACATGTGTTAACTTCTCGGAACCCAAAACAATTTTGTAGTTCCTGAGCCAATCTTTATAATTGGGTCCAGTCAGTCTATGTGTGTCCAGGATACGTGCCAAGTGGGTTGGACGCAGACATTTTTCCTGTAGAGAGTCAAAGATTCTAGTTAGATACTGTAATTTTGACTTGACCAATTTATTTAGGAATTTTATTTTTAAACAAATTAGCTCCCACTATTTTCTCGGATCCCTACACTCCCTCTGTAGAGATGCGAAAATCTCCACGATTAATGATTTCTAGTGGGTGGTGCGGTCTCACCAACTGACTCATCACCTCACCTCCTAACAGTTATTGGTGATGGGTTAGCCAATGAGTGAACAACTCTTGTTCAATGATTCTCTAATCATGGTGCACCCAAACTTGGTCTCTAATTCATGAATCTCACCGTATATCCGGAAATATTGATCCACTCCTTAGTTAAGTCAGACCCACCATTTGCATAGACTGGGATTCCTAATTGGGTCTCTCACCGTATCCGAAATATTGAGCCCAACTCATCCTCCAGCCCATAGCATCCAATGCCTAATAGACATGGTTGCGTCTTCCCGGTGCAACTGAGCCACTGTATCCAGCCGAGAACAATCAACCCCGGGAAGGGCCCGCACATCTACAATGGTGGAAGACCTCAGACTTAATCTTTTCTTAGGGAGAATTGATTCAGGTCTCATTAAACTAGACTTGGCTTAGTCATAACAATTATGACTAACCTAGTGGCATGGGTTAGCTCGGATTATTGACCACCTCAGATCAGAACTGTGTCAACAGATATGGCCAGGTAAGTGAGACCGGTGGAAGGAATATGCCATTAACTCGTACAAGAACGCATTCAGGTCGAGTAGCTTCCAATTAAAAACCAGTCGGTCGTATGTGCCAAACTTACCTTAGACACCAAATTTGTTGAGTCAGAACCAATTGGGTTAGCCTACAATCCAGACTCTAACCTCTGAGCCTAATTAGGTCTTGCTTGATCGACTCGTGACTCGATCTTGACCCAGACTTAATCCTATTAGGCTGGTCAATTTAAGCATTGTTGATCCCATCTAACCAACTCTTGATTCGGTTTGATCAACCGCTTAGACCTAATTGAGCTACCCAAGCCCGAACCCAGTATTATGAATATGTCTTAGATCTGAAATTCTCAATTTTAGACCTAATTAATATTTCATAAACTTAATTCTTAATTAAGTTAGGGTTCATAAACAAAATATGCACAATAAATCCTAGGGTTTCAGGATCTAGGGTTTTGCAGAAAGTAAGTTTTCAATTTCTGATTAAGGACGAACGCATAGCACCCCTATACATCATAAGAACACCCCATCGAATGGGAGGAGAGGGGATTCGGTCCAGAGGGTAATTCTTAATTAAGTTAGGGTTCTTAAACAAAACATGTAAATAAGATCCTAGGATTTCAGGATCTAGGGTTTTGCAGAAAGTAAGTTTTCAATTTCTGATTAAGGACGAACGCGCAGCACCCCTACACATCATAAGAACACCCCATCGAATGGGAGGAGAGGGTCTTTAAGCCCTACTTTATTCTTATGACCGGACGGCCAAGAGGAACGCCTTAATCAGAAATACAACTAATCTACAAAAACTAATTAGATCTAAGTCATATATCTCATATAAAAAATAGATCTAATTAAAATATGTTTTGTATATATCACATATATCATGCATGCATGTTTTTCAGATCTAAATTATCTCATAATCATCTAAAAAATTAAATTTAAATTTGATCTTATCAAATAAAATTTAATCTAGACCTATTTGCAGAACTATTCTACAACTTGTCTAAACATGCAACTATCATATCTCATATGAATAAATTAAATTTAATTTATTTTCTATTTTTAAATCTGATTATAACATTTATAAGATCAGAAAACAGTAAATAAATAGATTTAAAAATCATATTTAATCAAATAAAAAATATGATTATACTAGACTACACATAGAATAATTCTATTCCTAGTCTAGTTATGTATCTCATACATATTAGATCTAGATTAATTAATTTTAATTTTTTATTTTTTTAATTTCAGATCTAATTAAATTTTATAAGAACCTGGCTCTGATATCAGTTGAAGGAAAATCCTGATTTTCCGGGTCAGGTTCGTTCAGATCTGATTTTCAAAGCTGGGAAGTGAAATAATTGCCTTTTGATGTCAAGTTCTATGCCCATTTTTTCGCAATATAAGTTAAATTGCTGAAATGATCAATTGTAAGGGTGGGATTTTAAATTATTTTACAAAAGTTTATATAATTTCTATATTTATGATTATGATTTGCTAGACCATACCATACTGGGAGGAAACTAGTACGAAACCCCACTTTGAGTCAGTACAAGCTTTGTACTGCCTATATCAAGATGTACCATCCTATATCGAAGCATATCGACTTGTACCAAGGTGCATACCGATCCATACCGATCTGAACCGAGGTATACTGAGATAAAAATTGAGAAAAATAGTTTGAGAGCTATTTTGGTATAGAATGCATATTGTATCGTACTGAATCTGTTTGGTATTGATATGGTATCTGATATTAAGATAGTGGATCTTGCTCATGACAAAAATATATTCATTAATTCCTACAATGTTGGGTGGCTTAGAATGTTGGGCAATATAAAAGTGTCCAATCATGTGCAATGAGCATGGTAGAGGTGGACACTTTAAAAGTGAATGAGCAGAAATAATAGGAAGGATGGCTTAAGGAATGAATGTTAAATTTGGATCTTTGTTGTTTGCATATATCATGTTAGCCATATCTTTTAGCTACTAGGTTTGCATTTTTAACATAGTTATTGCATTTCTTTAGGTTCTTTTCTCCTTTTATAATTATTATGCTCATTGATCATAATGTGATTCATGATTTGCATTTTCCATTCACATAGAAAAATTGCACGTTTGATTGACTAATTACAAGAAATGTTATTGGTGTGCAACTCTTTTTCTTAAGTTTCCTTTTTTCCTTGGATTGAGCGGGTAAAGATTTTCTTAGATTGGATATTTTTGGATCCACAACTCTTGTGTACTCTTAAGGGAGCCACATGTTCTTGATGCTTTTCAAATTAGCCTATTATCAAGGAGTAAATTAGTAGATCATTTGTTGGAATTCTTAGGGTCCTTTGAAGATGAATTCATTCAGATTTTTCTTTTAAAAATATTTTCTATATTTTCATGGTGCAATATGGAGTGCCTAACATGCCATAAAAAGATAATAATTTTGGAGCATTATCTTATAGAGATTGAATGTTGAATTTACGAGAACATGGATAAATCTGATTGATGCTCATAAGGGCTTTTGGATGGTTTTAACCAAGGAAGGCTGAGCTGGTACAAGATGGTATATTAGTTGCCGGCCAGTATGGTATGGTACCAATATTGTATCAAGTGTCGGTACGCATGGCATGTCGGTTTGACTGGCACGCCTAAACCAGCACATCCAATTTTTTTTATTTTGTTTTTTTTTTTTAATTTCTAGGATATCTAATCAATTTTTTATTATTTCTTGAATGATTTTAAGTCTAAATTATTGATTCTTGATCTTATTTGACATTTGTATTATTTCGGTACACCCACGATTAAATGTATGATGTGGATTTGAATCTAACATATGATTATATTAGCGGAGAATAATCTTAAGGACTATATATTATTGAATCCTAAAATATTCAAATCAATTAAAAAATATAAAAAATAAATAATCTATACATACAGAGATTTAGAATCTTATCGAGCATTAATATCGTTCATAAATATTTGAAGCATTTATATAATCTGGTGGAACATCAGCCCATCCCTCTAACCATGTAGCGCCGTAATCCTCCGTGCTCATCATATAAGGTATGCATGCTGGATTGTAATTTGTCCCAAAATTTCTCGCTAAAGCTCTAGTTCTGAGAGGTATCCTTGGGTTTACGGTACAGCTATGGAGGGGCTTATCCAAATATACCAGCAGCAAAATTTGATTCATAAGATATTCCAAGTTGCATAGGATAATAGTCGTTGGAAGACGATATCTTAGATGTATCATATCCATATCCGTTTGGATCATAAGTTGTCTGTGGCTGTAGATAAGAGGATCTAGAATATGATGAACCTGATACTTTCATAGATCAAACTCCACGTGTGAGGTTATCTGCAGCTGCATGATATCCTGTATGATCTTGGGGGGAATGTCGTTTGTATGAAATTGTATCCTCGCGAGCTCTACCAGTTTGTGACCCGTGGTCCTTATTCTATATGGTATACGTAAATTGGGACTTATCAATGAATCGAAGACCATCTTGCGGTTGCGTCTTATAATTGATAATCTTCTATCCTTCGCTCCCTCCATGACTATCAGATCCATGACCATCAGGAGAACTACCATCACCACTCTACCTGATTTTTGAATCCGAGTGAACTGAATCAACTGACTGCTCCCTCTCTATCAAGACTGGCAATGTCTTTCCATTTTCTGTCTCTGCATTGAGGAGCTGCCTATCCTCTTGTTGTGCCTTACGAGGAAGTCTGCTATGGCTAATCAACTGGAAGCCTGTGTAGAATATTATTGGTTGCATATTACTCAACATCCATCCCAACATTGCTAGCTACGAAACTGGCTAGTCGTGGAGGCGATCTTGACTTATCAAGCTCCGACTCTTGCTACTGACCCACAATCTATTCGATCATTGGATCCTTCTCATCATTAAAAAAATCATTCGCAGTCAGATCCGAGTATTTCAACTCAACTTTCTTTTGAATGCATTTTAGTCTTAACCTCATATTGTAGCGAACATATACAAGATCGTTAATGTATTATTTTTGTGTTAGACAATTTCTTTACTTGGTATAGATAAGGGCGAAGGTCGACCAATTATGTTCATAGCCACTCGAGAAGACCATCTGGAAGAGGATTCGGATGGCAAGTTTCTTTAGAGTAGGCGCCCCCAATCCGAAATGGACCCACCATTCAGCTGCAAAAGCATTAAAGTTGAATAAAATTAAAAATAAAATTGTATCATGGTAGACTTATTAGTAGCTACACAATGTCAAATAAGAATTGTCGTTCATATATAATCTATTTGGACTTAACCTTTTTTTGCTTGTGACGCTGGATCTATTGCAAAGCTATTAGTGCCTTTCCTAAATATTTTCGTCTATAAAAAATATATTTGTTATAATATGTTACTGGTTGAAGAAATAGCTAAATAAAAAGTCAAAAACCATTCAACCTAACTTATTTTTTGTATGTGCATAGTTGCAATTTTTGGATTGGGCTCCATTTTGTCATAGGGACATCAGAAGCTCATCATCCATGCTAATCCTAGGTATCGTGTGCTGGAGCTTCGGATTCAGATAGTAAGTTGTAAATAAATTTCAAAATTGGTTAAGCATATTTGTACAAATACTAGAGCAATCAAATTTTCAGAGCATTCTTGATTTGCTTCTTACTTGCTAAATGCAAATGCCTATCCATTTGATAGTTCTACCGATGCTCAATGATTTGGATATGATCATGAGCATGTTTCGGATCTGCTAATCTAATATGATCTTTTGCCCTCTCCATCATATGATATAAGAAGCCTATCTCGAGGTACCTTGCACTATCTACTATCTACTATCTGAAGTACTTCATATAAAGGCTTGATAGCTTTCATTATATTCTCAGCCTGTTGCCAAAATGTCTATCTCATCACTAAGTTCTCTACATTGCTTTCTTTAGTACCTGCCTTGGTCTATCTACTGTTTTACCACTCAAGACTAACAAACATTTGATATAGCTGTATTTTCTTATCAATCATGCTATTAAGTGTTATATAATTCCTAGCAAACCGTGTGACACCTGATTTCAATGTCTCCCCATGTATACCGCCGCATCAGTGATAGGACCTATATGTGATTGTAAATAAATCTGGTAATCGTTTGTGTTGAGTCTACTATCTTTAGCATTCTATTAAGTTTTTCAATATTCATTAACATCAGGTCAATACAATGTGCAGCATGGTGTCTAAACTATATGTAGTCACCGTTGCATCAAAATCTCCCCTGCAGTCCTATACAGTGTTCCATTGTTGGTGATAATCTATACGACATCTTTCTCTTTGACTTGATTGATCACCTCCATCAATCTAAAGATATATATGGCATCATGCATATGATGTAAAGCATCAATGGGCTTCTGAAAAAGTATTTTTTCATCATAATATATCAAAGTTGATGATGCTCCACCTAGTGGGATTAGTCCAACCGTCACATATCACCATAAGTCCATCATTGACCAATTACTCTGATATAATGCAATCTACTTTCGTAGTTCCTCTTTATTGTTGTCAAGAAGCTCATTATATATATCCTTGGGTCTTAAATGATCTGCACCTAGACTAGTAGCTTGTATAGATGTAATGGTAGAGCGATAATATGTGTTGCCTGCATGCATTGGGATGTAGCTCAAGTGAAATCAGAATGCAGTAGCTTGCCATATATCCTTCTTCTTATCTTTCTTCAACATAGTATCAATCCTCTGTTACTTGGAATCCTTGCTGGAGAAGGTGTATGGATCTAAGTCATGGATAATGGCTCCAGCTAGAATTTCTCTAGAGGACTTTCTCTTGCTGTCAAAAGCTCCTCATATAAAAACAATATGGATCGTGCCTCTATTGATGGACTCTCTAACTAAGGAGGTCCTCCTAAATTCTAACTCTACCGTAATGCTAGTAGAGCCCGATCCCGACTCATCAACCAATTGTCCAAACTAGCCAACTCAAGCCGCCACTGATCTTCCAAGCTCGCATTAATGGCAGCCTGAATTTATGCCTCATCATCTTAGGCAGACGCTTCCTCTAACTTCCTAAAGTGATTGAAATGTGGCTGCACGGCTCGGTGGTCTATCTTCGTCTTCTTCTTCGAAATCCTCTCTTTCGTTGTTTTAAAATTAGCGAAGTGCTTCATTAGTTGATGGATCTTTTGTGAGCACTTTCGGCACACCTACATCAGGGTAACCGCTAGCCAAGTGTTACTTCAACTTGATTACTTTTCTCTTGAACTCTGTGTTGCGCCAATTGTATCTTTAATGATGCCGATCTGAGAGCATCCGCTTGTGGTCCCAATCAATGTCACTCTTCGGCTTTTTCTTCTTTCTTAATGAATCCATTCTTGAAGGTTGAATAATCACAACAGTTCTATAATTATATAAAAATAGTAAAATTTCGTTCCTTTATTTTTTAATTAATTTAATTTTTAAAATATTTTTTAAATTAAAAAATATTAAAAATTAAAAAAAATAAATTTGATCTAAAATTCATGAAGAGTCCTATCATGGATGCTACATATATTTTTCTAAGACAGTGGGCATGCATGAAATGCTACTTATTTTTTAATTTCATTCAAATTTAAGCAAGGTAACTATGCATAGAATGCATCAAAACTTTGATAAATGGACACTAAATTAATGTCAAAAGTAGCTTACAACCCCCTAAACAATATTTTGATTTAATAGTTAATTTTTAAATTTTTTAATAATTTTTTATTTCAAACGTATATTTTTAATTTTAAAAATTATATACTTAACAAAATTTAATGATGTTGGTGTCATTATGTAGATCATTTATAAATCTATAATATATAATGAAATCATACTAAAATAAAAAATTTTGGTATGATTTTCTTTTATTTTTTCAATTTTTATGGATTTTAAAGTTTTTTTAAAAATGAGGGAGGAAGAGGAGAAATGGAAGATGATATGAGCTTATATAGCTCTAATTGATGAGTTCTCCTCATTTTGTTTATCATTTGCACTGTAGGTAAAGAAAGAAAAAAAATTTCGACGATGAAAGAGGTCCGACTTCTCTTCCTCAACTTTTGTTTAACCTCCCTTCCAAAAAAACAAAAGAAAAAAAAAAACCAGCACAATACTGTAGCATCCACTAAAAAACAAAAAAAAAAGTGGAACAAGGCCAAACTGGTCGGTTCAGCCCCGAATTATACTGAAATGGGCGGTTTGACCGATTTGGGAACTGCTCGGTTTGGGCCTTGTTTCAAAAATCATGGGTGAACCGTCTCGATTCTATGCTGGTTCGGCTTGGTACAAGCTGAATCGGGCGGTTCAATCCAGTTTGGCAAACCATACTTTTAACTTTTAACCACCTTTACTAAATAGCCCACACCCTTTTTAACATCAATGGAATTTACATTTTTCAAATGTATTTTAGTTATATCAGATTCTCATGAAACATGTTTAAATAATGGCAAGTTTTCTTCTCTTAGTGCTTGCACCAGATTCCCTTGACAGAGCACTCTATGAACACAAGCTAAGAGTGTTGCACTTCTGGCTAATCTCATGATACTCCACTTTTGGAGTGCTGTAAACTGTTAATGTCAGGATTCTAGAAATCCTAAAAGGTGAATATGTCCAAGTGGCACTCTAAGGGATAGTTTCTTGTGCCTTTTTCTTTAGAGCAACATTCTGTGTGGAATTAATGTTATTTTACTTATATTTTGGACGGTATTGCTGCCTTGTTCTTCATGATGTTGTGTCTTTCTAGCAAATCAATTGTTTCTTCATGGTTCTGTGTCTTTCTAACAAATCAATTGATAGAATGTAAAACACCTACTTTTGACATGAAATACTAATCGGAATCATGCAGCCTTACATAGTTTGTCAATCTTTTAATGTGCCAATCCTTGTCAACCATTCCCCGAGATGTAAAGTTCTTGGTACCTTCTGCTGTCCAACATCTTTGCAGGAAGGTATGGGTCTCAAATACAATTTTAGAACCCTTTCGAGAAAATCATATTTACTCAATGGCAAGAAACTCACAATTATAATCTTAAGTGAAAGCTTGCTCCAAAAGTTCACCAACATGATTATCAAGATTTCCTCCCGTATTATTTTCATCCCCTTTATTGTCATCCTTGTAAGGGCATTCAGAAGACTGATGACCTGATTGACCTCAGTGAATCACTTGAAAGTTACCTTTTTAAATGCTTAGGTTTCAAAGTACTTCAATTCTCCTCAAGACAAAATTAGATTTTGAGAAGAGAATTAACCAACTGCTTTGGCCTCACACCTGTTTAAGACTTTACCTGCGCTAGCCCTTTCTGTACCCCTTTCAAAGGCTGTTGCTCTCTTGAGTTTGGCTCCATCCTTAGGATTCAGTGCTAGGTATCATAAACTCACATTGAACAATGGAGTAAGTTTTATTCAAAATCAAATGTTATCAAACTTGCCACTTGATGGCCCACATTTTGTCCTTATGTCCCATAAGCTATTCTTTTCAATGTACTTGAAAAATTATTTTATTAAAATCTTTGAGCTTCGCATTTTGCTTTGAAGTATTCTTTCTTTCTTTGTTTTTTTAACCTTGAAGCTTCCCTTTTGTGTTAGCCCATGCTGAATGATTTTACCTGTTTTCACAAATTGGTATGGTTTAGACTTGGTTCCATCATAGCAACAAATTCAACAGTCTGGCCTTTTGGTCTTTAGGCATTGTTGTCACTCAAAGAATTCTCAATTTCATAAAACCCAGTTCGGAAATTTCTCAAGGTGCAATTCACCATTATCATTCCTTGACCCCTTTATCCCAACCTTTATGATTTCCTTCCTTTCACTATGTTAGTTTTGCCTAGTTTGTTCTTCTAGATCATTCTGATTTGAATCATTCTCCTGCTGAAAGGCTTGACTTTATCTAGGTTGCACTGAAGATTCTCATGTGGAGGGCTTCCATGTGAAATACATTACATGTCAAGTTCATTAGCACTTTCAATCCGCAATGCAGAAAGTATTTGGAGAAAAATTGCAGTCTGTTCTTGAATAACAGAATCACTCTTGGGTTCATTGTTCATGTTGCATATCTATTGATTCTGGTGCAAGAATTGCGTATTTTCATTTAACACCAAATTCCCAGTCTAAATCATCAAACACAAAGCAAATAAGTTCACTCTGCTTTTGCCTCTAAGTAGCTAACTGACTTGGTTCGACTCTCTGGATAAAATTCTAATTTTTTATTGACCATACACACAGCACTCATTGATTCATAACACTTCCTTGGAATCATGTTAAACTGAAAGCATATTCTCCTAGTTGGCAGTAAACCTAAACAATCTCTTGTGATTTAATCAATACTTATTATGCTGGTTTAGGCATAGAAATCCCAACAATTTTGTGTCAGCCATTCATACCAATTGGCAGATTGAACTTGTTCTTACTTCATTGCGATTCATTTGTTTGAACTGAATGACATGAGAGTTCTCCCCAACCCTTGCCGCCCAACACCCCCAAACCAAAACTGCAGGGTGTTGATATCCTTGAGATTGCAAGTACCACTGTCTGATGAGCATGACCTTTGATTACCATGGGATGGCTCTATTATCATAGTTGCATGATGCAGAGGCGCATAACACCTGTTCCATTATGACATGTTCACATCAACAAGACTTTCTCTGGAAACAGCTAAGGAGAAGGTTTTACACTTAGAACTGAAGTTTCTAAAAGATCACCTATTTGTTATACTTTAACGTGCACCATGGACTCCCAAAATTGAGATATTTTGATCTTATTATATTAGGGACAATATTATTCTTCTTGTGTAGGATGCTATTCAAGATTTGATGCAAAGAAAACTTCTTTACACCAGCAAGCCATGGGATAACTCTAAGCTTATAAGCATAACATTAACCATATGAAATAAAATAGACTTTGGTTGGTTATTTACTATGTTGAGTGTGTTATGGGTGTTATAAGGGTGCATATGGGTTTGGGTTAACCAAGAACTGAACCAAACCAATCTTGTTGGGCTGGTTGGTTCAAGTTTTATTTATGATTCAGCCAGTTCCGCTTCCAATTTTTCAAATCACATTTGGATTGGGTCGGTTTTTGGTTAAGGGTTTGGGTACCTTGGACTGCCCTGAGCTGATCCATATATACAGAGTTACATGCACAATTTTTTAGATTGGAGCTTATGATGTTAGAGATCTTCCTTCATTATCATTAGCTTTCACCCTACTTTCTAATTTGAATGGATAGGTTTGATTAAACATTTGCTCATGTCTGTCATCTATAATTTTCTTTCCTCCATCTCTCTTATTCTCTGTTGGCTTTTTGATATGTATAAAATAACTTTGTGGTTAAGTTGATGGGGATGGGATTTGCCTTCATTTATTAATTTGTAATTTGTGTAAGGCATAGCTTATAGCCATATATATTTTCAATTTTTAATAAATTATTAGATTGTTATTCTTGAATTTCTTTTTGCTATATTTACTAAATATCTTCCATGATAGTTTCATTTTTATATTTGTTGACCGGTGGTATTATATTGTTCTCAAATAATATCAACAATTTACGTTTTTTAATAAGGGAGATAACCCAAGAAACAACCCAGTCTTGATTGGGTTGGATTCCAACATCAATTGGTTCAATTCTGATCTCAGAAATTGAGAAATTAGGTCTGCACCAAGTTAGCCTCTGACCCAAACCAACCCCAACACATGTTAACCCCTAAGATGTAATATGCTGTTGTACCATCTGAGGCATATACATGTCAAGAAGAGAGGCATATACATATGAAAATCTAAATATCTATCCATCACCTTGCCAATTTTACAGATACATGTTTTACATGTATCTTGGGTTTCAAGTTGTGATTTATATGATAAATATGCATTTTAATGACTTCAGGGTGTGCAGAAAATCACACCTAGGGTTACTCCTGCTTTCATTTCTTGCGGAAATATTACAAGAAAACATGATACAAGACCCAAAACTAGATTTTAAATGCTGCTAAAAGCCATGCCAAAGGCATATCAGGCATATACATGCATACAGCTTGATTTCTTCTGTCAATATGATCCTCCGTACAACACTTACCATACTGACCCCTGGTTGTCGCGCTCCTTTATCTCAGTAAAATTGGTTTCAAGCTAATACAGTAATGATCTTAATGATGAATTTTATAACACAACCCTCACATCTTCTCCACTCAGAAAGAAATGTCCTGGAAGGGGGGACCATCAGATGCGGTGCTTTGTCCCAAATGAGGAAGATTTATTGGCTATAAAGTGTGTCACCATAGGATTACCCTCTGGTCACAACCAATGTTTTATTGGAAATATTCCATAACATCTGCCACACAAATATAGCTGTGATGAGCAAATCTTGGATCTCCACACAAATGTAGCTGTGATAAGCAAATCTTGGATCTCCAACGTTTTAAAAACTCCTTTCACCTTTCGGCTTGATCGCCTCTACTTAGGTGGTGGGATTCATCTCGCTAAAGCTTCAACAAATAAAGGCATCAAAATTCTCTCTTCTTTGTGACCTTGTTCTAGTCATTTTCAATCTGCCTATGAGACACTATCTGCTAGCTAGATACAGAGTTACCTAATGGTGCCTTGCATGACTTTCCAGACAGCTATTTGCTCACCATCTTGTATCTCATTGTCTATCCTCATCCTTTTGCGGATTTATTTCATTTGTCTTTCTGATACCATTTGGTTTTCTGTTGATCAGTTATCAATGTAAGTCCCATATTTTTTCTCTGCCACTGCTTTATTTAGAAACTGGAAACCTTTGTCAAACATGTTTGATGGTGAATTTCTCTTGGGTGTATGAGGAATTTTTGCTGAATGATGTTATCATCAGCATACTTTTCATGTGACCGTCATTATTTGTGAAAAAACATGATTGATTCAACATTAACTGATTCCTGCTCTTCTTGTTGGAATATGGTAGGATTTTTTTTTTTCTGGTCATAAAATATAGAAAGATATTTAAACTGCACTTTTATTCAGGATTTAGACCTAAGTTGGCTCCTGTTATATTCAGGTGAATGTCACAGCAGACCACCGGATTATCTATGGTGCTGACTTGGCGGCCTTCCTACAGACATTTTCAAAGATCGTTGAGAATCCTGAAAGCCTGACGGTGTAGGTGCTTCAGCAAATGGAGATTATAAGTGCCGTAGTTTAGCATTGAACTCTGTTAGCAGCTTTTTTTCCTGTAGGTCAGTGAGCAACGAGTATTGGAATTTTCAGTTTTGCAGCAAGATAGAGGTCTGTGTTTCCAATTTGTTCATCTTCTGTCGTGTTCCAAAAGGCGTTGCACTGTTTTACCAAAAAAAAAAAAAAAAAGAAAGGCATTACACTTCAGTGTCATCAACAAATTGAACAAAAATCCTTTGAAATTTCGTGGTCAATAATTTCAGAAATGGAAGGTATTTGTTTAATATTGGATGTTCGTAGATCATTTTGTTGGCTCTCTGATGCACAAAGTTGTAGCTTTCTTTTGAGTGAAGCTATTAGCAACCAGAGTAATCTTCTTGATTATGCCGTCTTTCCTGTGAAGGCAGATGGTCAAAAGACTTGGACCCGATAGCCTTATGAATGCCCTTGCAGCAGATCTTTTAAAATTTTGATGACTTCCTGATCTTAGGTAACGAGGAGTTACGCATTTTGGTGAGTTGAAATTTTGTTTGTGGTCCTGTAACCAGACATGAACGACACAGATACGAAGATATGTCAACATGACTTGGAATCTCATGGAGGTAATAAGCCCTCTACCATCATAACTAAGGATTCCACCATTTTTTCCCCTTTTTTCTCTTTGGAACTAGGATTGACCGAAGCCTGGACAGAAATCATAGTGAAGTAGGACCGGACATGTATCTTATATCAAGACAAGTTACTTTACCGACTCATCAAATTGGCACCTACTTTTATCCTATATGTTTTGCTCCGGAGGATAACGTGTCAAACATGCATCATCTTAAGCCCAGGATTTGATGATATCTTGGATCACGGTGGAGATTGTATTACAGGAGTTGTTGAGGTAGCACAGGAACGGCAACTCTACGGGACACAAAATCATCAGTTGCCACCAGAAAACATGATCATGTCACCTTCTCTCGTCCTGAAGATCTAGGCTACCTTTTTAGCTAAAGAGACCAGACGGCGGAGTTCTGCATCGGGGCGCCACTCTCTTCCCTCACCAATCTGCTGTAACAGCTAGGAATTGGTGTAATAATAGGTGCATTGAAAAGAGAAAGGGGTGGTGTAATAATCTTCTCCAGCCTTAATATACAGGCAATTTAGATATGGATTTGGTTTTATACATTTTTTGTATTTTATTCATATTAATATCAAATCACAATCGTCCATTCATTAGGCTGAAGTTATGTCTTTCCCCGGTATTGAGATGCGGCCTGCTTCTACAATTGTCCGCATGATGGTTGCATCATGGGTGAAATGAAGATGTGATTCAAAGAGCAAAGTGGCTATAAAAATACCTTGCTGTTTCGCCAAAATTACAAGAAAGTATGGTACTTGTAATACTTTGACCTGATGACCCGTAGAGGTGGCAATGGTTTGAGTTTGGACCGGGTTAGGTTATTTTAGAGAAAACTTGTAAACCTGAACCCAAATATATAGATTAAAAATCCAAAATCAATCCTGACAGATAACTGACCTGGCCGGTGTGACCAGTTTAATAAGAAATTAGGATCAGAGCTAGCAACCAAGCTAAATGTTAAATAGTTTAAACAGATGTTGAATAGGTTAGGTTGCAATCACATTGACTCATCGACTTATTAAATAGGTCAAGATAATCTAGGCAAGTTAGGCCTATAAACTTGAACCGACCTATTTAATAAATTGTTAACATGTTTTTGACTTGGATCCATTTATGCCAAACTAATCTATTTAATAAATTGCCAAGCCTAAATTAGTTAGCAATTGGCTATTTGTGATCCAAAATGATTAACAAAAACAAAAAAAAAAAAAAAGACTGTTGAATTTACTAGAAATAATTACCTACTTGCATGTAATTTTAAGAAGTGCTATAGTTCGACCCGTTTAATACTGAGGAGTTGCAAGAGTAACTTGTTTAAGGTAGAAGATAGAATAGACATCAGGGTTGATCGGTTAAGGACTATGGATACCAAGGTGAGCTTCTGAGTCAGTTGGAAGCTCCTTTTATATGGACAATGAAATCAGGTATGTGGCGTTTAGTCTAGCAGGATGAGAAGGTGCCTGGCCTTGTTGGATTTCGATCTTACATGGCTTTTCGAAAAATTCATTTGTGGAACTGCTGAACTGCGCATCGTGAATCATGTTTAAATAACCTTAACTACAAAGAAGGAGAGAAATCAATCTGAAACAGATTATAGACCCGAATGAAGTGCTTCCAAGGTACTGGCACTCCGTCTCCAACCTCTGATGGATCGGTTAATATTAAATTATCAGTCAGTATTTACTAAGGATAGACTAATCCATGAAAGCTTTATACTTTTTGTTTTGATACACTAATCCATGAAAGCTTTATATGTTTTGTTTTGATTGTAATCGAGGCAATAGCCACCTGGCTTTTAGTAATTGAGAGAAGAAATTACGTTAGTTTCAGAGATCAGCAGAAAGTACAACCGAGTCAAGACAAGGTGCCGGCCGGTTCATATGTGAACAAGAACGAATGGAGAAGGCCCTTGAGAAGAAAATTTATTGTACTTGTACAGCCATAAACCATTTTCTCAGTGAGACCTGTTGCAACCGTCCAAAAGGGACTAATTTATAGAGGAGCATGCTTCTCCAAGGCATAGAGATAGGGTCCCATTGATGCTAAGGAACCCTTGAGCATAGAGATAGGGTCCCATTGATGCTAAGGAACCCTATAGCATCCAATGTGGGAAGACATATGATAGAGATAGACAGCTAAGGAAATGAAAAAGGTACCAGCAGATTGCCAAGAATAGTAACGCTACATCAATAAGTGGAGAATGATCGGTCAGCAGATCAAAACTATAAATGTAAAATCTTCGTGGCACGATTACTGAAGGGATGGTGATGAAGACATCCCGTCATCCTCCCAACCCACAGCATATGGAGGCATTATTTACACCTGACAGTTTATATGACGACATGGGTGGTTGCCACATGGATAAGGTTGAAGATTGGAACGGGATGGGGTCGCATGAGCGTCACTAGACCTAAAAAGACTCACCCATGACACTGACTATAATTTATGGAAGCATGGGCCGAAAGGAAAGGATTTAGCCATGACATTTACCACAACGAGTAGACAAACTTGCCCAGGCTGCAAATGGATCGTAATCCAATTCAATCTAATTTATTTAAATTTAATTTAATTTATTTTAAAAAACTTATAGAATCAGATCAAATTTTAAAATTAGATCCATACAATATTTTGGATCGAATTTGAATTTACTAAATTTGGATCCGACCCGATATGACACGAATTTAATATTAAATCCAACATATAAACTATAAAATAAATAAAATAAAATTAAAATTTTAAATATTTTTATAGTATTATTATTTTTTAAAAGTTTGACTCAATTTGATCATGAGAATTTAAAAATTATTTATAAATTAAGAGTCAAAGTAAAATAATATTTATTTTCTTGTGCCATAAATTTTGCATATATTAGTTTATCATATGAAGTATGTTTGACTAAAATTTGGATTCAAATTGGATCTAAAATTTTTAAATTGGGATCGGATTATACATGGATCCGATCTGATCCATATGATCTAATAGAATAAACTTTTTAATCATGGACCTGACTCGTTTCGATCCGATTTCAATTGGATTGGGTCTGGATCCAACATTAGAATCCGATCAAAAAAATCAGGTCGAATCAGAGTCACTCATGACTCGATCCGACCCCACCTATCTGCACCCCTAGCCTTAACCCATCATGACACATGGAGATATGATCCCAAGCATGATGACTTTTTTTGAAATCGAATTTTGCTTGTGATTATGCCAAATGTAAAGTGCATGGGATCATAAGACACTTCTAGAATCGTATTAGATCACGGTGAAACATGAATCTCAGTTATTTGGCAATTTTAGTTATGTATAAATAATGGATTGTAATATAAACAAAAGCACCTTTCGATATCAATGAAATCAACTGATCTTTAATTATCTATATTTTATCTCTAAATTCTTTGCATTTAGTTTATTAGTAAGACTATAATTTATTTTTAGGAGTAGTAGTATGAGTGCTTTTATTGTAGCTCCAGCTACATTCTATCATACGCTATCTTTCTCCTTTCAAATGGTGATATGATAATAACAAAAGTCTTTGAAAGTTAAAGCATCTGAACTCATATTATTTTATCATCATCCTTTGATTATCCTGTGTCTATCTAATCCAATATTGATGGCATATCCATGCATCTACTCAATGTAGCCACGAGATTTATCACCACTTTTCACCAGCAAACCAATATTTTTGGTAGGTCCATTACCCCTTTCTGATGGTTGAAGCAAGAGCTAACCACGGTAGTGCAAACATATATGGAGATGGAAAGTAGGAGAGGATAGATGGAGCACATTTTTTTTTAATTCCATCACTCCTTGCTGACTTAAAAATGGCTAATGATCATAGCTTTAGACTGTTACATAGTGACTCTTGACATACCTTTATAAATGCATTATAGCAATCCCAAGAATCACAACTACCAAATACATACATTCTGAATGCTAAGAGACTTCTTGGGAATACTAAAAGCACATTATAGACACTAGGTAATGAGTTAACAAATGTATTTAATTAGAACCTTTAATTAAATTTGGTTTATTTTCCAACACAAATTTGGTGTATTTTCTAACTCCCTCGCCCTCCCTAAACCAATTCTTTTCAATTATGTTTTATTTTACCTTTTTGAAGTTACTAGATATGAGGGGCATGGAAATCTTATTCTCAAATTGCTGTGAAGGATTTAATGCTTTTGAATCTCAGCCATCTCTACTAATATAAAGAGCTTGGGTAATAACTTCACTTGCTTGCCTAAAGTCTTCTGTTTCTTGTGTAGCATCTTCTGTTGAACTTGTCTGCTCTTTGTTTTTGTGCACAAAAGCCAACACCCGAGTTGTTCTTCTATCATATCTGTGCTAAATCCAATCAATTAAATGACACCATGCCCATCCAATCTATATCATTAAAGAAACTCTACTCTCCAAAATATAATATAGGATTTTTTTCATATTTCCAAGCATTTTGCTTTCGTATGCAAACTAGTTTTGAGCTTGTGCGTTGCGTTAAAAAAAATTATATATAAATAATAAAATAGTATTCATTTCATTTTATATTTTTAATTATCTGTATAAACAGATTTTAATTGTAAGAATGTAATAATACCGTACATTAATAACATAATTTAATTCATATAAATAAAATTTAATATAGTTTTTTTTAATCCAAGACTTGAATTTAATACTTGAACGATCGTTAAGTAGGAGGACACATGGCATAGAAATAATTACTTATGTGAACAATCTTAAATGCTAAGAAACTTTCTCTCAATTTATGCTTTCATATGTATATTAGATTGATCTTTTTCTTTAGTGTTTAAATACTTAACATTATAGATTATTGCCTTGCCAGTTTTCTTTTAATACCAGTTTGTTGGAGGCAATGAAAGCTCAACAACTTTAGTATACTACTTTTTTTGATGCAAGTTGGAGATGCTTGATCCTATGATGACTCTGGCTCTTTGAACGTGAAATTCCAGATGGGAAAACCTTAGTGGAAGGTTGAAATAGGCCAAATGACACCAAAGATAAAAAAGGCATCATGGATGCTCCCAGTGTTATGCTGAAACAAGATTGAGGGCCGAAATTATACCCCAAACCGTCGCAAGGCCCCAGGGCGACTTCCGGTCCTATCCATGGCTTGCGCGATAACAAGGTAACATTTAACTGGCATAAATTTTATAAAGCTATACATGGTAGGTCAAGTCACAATGTTAGAAGCAGCCCAATGCACCTAACTCTAAAAGATGGCTTCACCTTGGTAAGCACAGATTGAATTTCAAGCTCCAACACTTCTATCATGTACAGCATACAATAAGCTTTCCAATGCCTTTCAAATTGCCTCAATGGATCTTAGTTGAGAAGGTTATTAGCAAAATACCAAAGTAGTATGAGTGCAATCTAGGTGAAAAGTTTGGAAGGCAAGGTTTCCTCATTTAGATAAGATGGCAATACCTTTATAATCCAAATAATTTAAGAGATAGTAAACTGCCATCCAATCTAGTTGAAGTCTGCAGCATTAGGGGGTGTGCATGATTCGGTCCAAACGATTTGGGATCAATTTTCAAACCAATTCAATTTGAATCAATTTTTTAAAGCTGAAACCAAAATTGATCGACTATATAGAAAAATTGATTCAATCCGACCCAAAAAAATCGGTTTGGTTCGGTTTAGTTTATCAGATTATGGGATATTGAGCTTATATCAAATAAGTAGCTTATAGGTGATGTACCCGGGTTTGATCAAATGTTTTGTGAATGTAAGGATAAGGATTGATTTGCAAGAGAATAAAAAGAAGAACCTTTGAAATCTGATTGATAAAAAAAATCATCATAATTAGATCACAAAGGGGTAGAAAGCCACACTCAAGAAAAGGAGAACATAAGTGATAAGTTCTAGGGTTTGTAATTCATCACTAACATACAAGGGTTAGATGAGAAAATTCAGCGTTTTCATTCAATGATGTCCCTAATTACATAGGCCGCCTTCCTTTATATAGAAGAGAGTGAACGAGTTTTTATGGCTAAACAAAGAAAAAAATAAAGCCAAATTAGTAAAGAAAGTAAACTTGGCTATCAAGTCAATTGATCAAATCATAATGGAAAATAATCTTTCAATTAAAACAGATTTAGATCTTCTTCTAAAGGTAGCTACTGAATACAAATTATCAACCTTCTAAACTTGATTTTCGCTACTAAGAAAATGATGGTGGCTGCAAAACAACCTTCTAAACTTTGCAATAGTTCCTTCAATTCCCCCCAAGTCTGATCATGTTCCATGTAAGTGAGCAAAGTCACCAACTTGGCTCTTGCTCATGTAATTGGACCAACATATGGTATTTGATAAGCTCTTTCTTCATGATGGTGCACATCATTTCTCTCTTATTGAGTAGGATTTGCCCTCAAATCCAAGTCCTTGCCATCATCCAAGCTATCCTCCAAGTAAGGAGAAAGATCTCGAACATTGAATGTAGCAGACACATTGTAGTCACCAGGCAACTCAATCTTACAAGCATTGCCATTTACCTTCTCAACAACTCAAAATGGACCATCAGCATGCCGGAGCTTAGATTTTCTTTAGCTTGGAAATCATTCCTTGTGAAGATGTATCCTAACAAGATCTCTTGAAGCAAAGCGAACTTGTTTTCTCCCTTTGTTGGCTGCCTTCTCATAAGCCAAATTCTTCCTCTCAACCTGCTCCTTGATGCTCTTGTGCATGGACTTAACCAACTCAACTTTCTTCTTTCCATCCATACAAATCCTCTCATTGATTAGAAGTGGTGCCAAATCAAGTAGGATGATAGGATTGAATCCATAAACCACCTCAAAAGGAGAATGCTTAGTAGCGCTATGAACACTACGATTGTAAGCAAACTCAACATAAGCCAAACATTCATCCCAATTCTTCAGATTCTTATTAACAATAGTATAAAGCAAAGAAAAAAGGATACGATTTATCACTTCGATCTAATCATCGGTTTGCAGATGGCAAGTTGTACTACAGAGCAATCTAGTGCCAAGCTTCTTCCACAAAATCTTTCAGAAGTAGCTCAAAAATTTAGCATAATGATCAGACACAATACTCTTTGATATCCTATGCCGATGCACTATCTTCTTGAAAAGCAAATCAGCAATATGTGAAGTATCATCAGTTTTGTGGCATGGCACAAAATGAGACATCTTTGAGAATCAATCCACAACTACCATAACCAAATCCTTCTCCCTTTGTGTTCTTGGCAACCCAAGCACAAAGTCCATACTCAAAATTTTCCATGGCTGATTGGGTATAGATAGCGGCATATACAACCCTTGTGAAGTCTCTCTGCTCTTCGCCTTCTTGCTAGTGATGCACCTCTCAGTGATTCGGTAAACATCTCGAATCATGACCGGCCAATAAAAATATTCTTTCACGATCTCTAATGTCTTCTTTTTACTAAAATGTCCCGGCAATCCTCTTCCATGAGCTTCCCTCACCAAAAGTTCTTGAATGGAGCTGTTAGGAATATACAACCGACCTGATTTGAATAAGTACCCATCATACCTGTAGTAGTCATTTACAGCTCCTTTCTCACACTCCTCGTAAATGCTTGCAAAATTTGGATCATCCTTGTATTGATCTACAATCAGCTCAAATCCTATCAGTTTAGCATTAAGCAATGAATTAGTTAGAGTTTGAACCAAATCAAGAAGTCTTAGATTGACTAAGACTCTTCTCTTCTTCATGCACCACAAATCCCCACACCTAACTACCTTATGAAGCCGCCCCTCTCTATTTATTTACATGAAGGAATTCACATTTAAAAGGGGGCCATGCCCCATACTTTCTCATGCAATAGAAAGGGAGGGGTCCAAGCGTTGACGCCCCGCCCCCTAGGACTCCTTGACCAACTAGGTCTTTGACCTAGTCAAGACCCCCTTTGAACACCACTTTAAAAAGGAGTTTTAGGGATGAGTTTAGATCAAATTTTGACCATAAAATTTAGAAAGAGGGGTGTGGGTTTCTTCTCCTAGGCGTATAAAAAATAAGAGAGGCCTTCCTCTCTTGTGGGCATTGGTTTTGAGAGAAAAGGAAGAAGAAGGGTTCTGCTTCCTTCTAATCCTTTCCTTCTCCAAAGAGTTTGAGAGATCTAAGAAGGATTTAAATCCACTGTCAAGAGATTTTTTCTACAAGAGAGCTAGCATCTCGATGAAAATGCATGCCTCTGCTTAGATTGAGAGCTTCGCATGGATACCCGTAAAGGTCAGATGCATGTACGCTCTACAGAAACTTCATCAGATTACCACGGTAATTAGATTGCAGCGTTCTGCTACTCACGCAAAGATATAATTTTTAATCTTAAATTTATTTATTTTTTAGCATCTTAATCTTGCATGTGATAGATCATAGGACATGTGATAGATCATAGGATGATAATAGATTAGATCTATTGCGTGCATGATCAAACATGAAATTTTTTCGCTACTAGATCTAAATTTTTAAATTTCAACATGTACTAAGAGATTAGTTTTCTAAGAAATCCTTCAGTCTCTTTACAAGATTAAGGATCAAGATGGTTTAATTATTGCAAATCGCTTAATGCATATACTTGACAATCAGTCAACAATATCTCATTCAAGTGGGAGCAAGACTAAAAATGATAGAATTTGTTCATCAAAATCATAAATCAAGCATAGTAGTCATGATAACTTTCCTTGATGATATTTTGATATTGAAGGTGAAGCCTTTATAGTTATATCACAAGATGAAGACGAGCCTAAAATAGTTCGTGAAGCTCTTTCTTGCCCTATGAAAGATAAAAATTGAAAGCAATGGAAGGAAGAAATAGAGTCAATAAAATCAAACAGTGTTTGGGAATTGGTTGATCTTCCTAAGGGACGTAAATCGATTGAAAATAAATGGATTCTCAAAATCAAGTATAAGGCGGATGGAATAATTGAAAGGTATAAAATCCATCTTGTAACAAAGGGGTATACTCAACAAGAGAAAATTGACTATGAAGAGACTTTCTCTTCTATTATGAGATTTACCTCTATATGCCTAATTCTGGTTATAGTGATAAGTTTAGACTTAGATTACATCAAATGGATGTAACAACTACTTTTCTAAATGAAGAACTGGAAGAAAAAAATCTACATGAAATAACCTGTAGGTTTCATAAGTCAAGAACATAAAGTGTATAGACTTTTGAGATCAATTTATGGTCTTAAGCAATCTTTCAGACAATGGTATATTAAATTTTATCAAGCGATAATCTCATATGATTTTATCATGATCGATGTAGACCATTGCATGTATGCCAAGAGATTCAAAGACAAATTTATGATTCTCTCACTTTATATGGATGACATACTATTGGCTGAAAATGATAAGAAGTATATCATAACCATAAAAGAATGGTTATCCTCCAATTTTAAGATAAAGGATATGGGTGAAGCAACTTACATGTTAGGAGTTAAGATTTCTAGAGATCATTCTAAGAGATTGGTAGCTCTTTCATAAGAGCTATATATTAAGAAAATCTTTAAATGATTTCATATGCAAGATTACAAGCCTATTGATACTACTATCATAAAAGATGAGGGTCTAAGCCTAAAAACATATCCCAAGACTCCACAAGAAAAAGAATAAATGGCAAAGGTTCCTTACTTCAGTGCCGTAGAAATTCTGATATATGCAATGATGTGTATAAGGCCAGATATTTGTTTTGCCATTAGCTAGGTAAACGGGTATCAATCAAATCTAGAAAAATCTCACTGGAAGGTAGTAAAGAGGATATTAAAGTATCTCAAAGGCACTATGAACTATTCACTATGTTATCAAGGATATAATATGCATCATATGAGCTATATAGATGCAGATTGGGGAGGTGATTTGGACGAAAGAAAGTCTACTATTGGTTATATTTTCTTGCTAAATAATGAAGCAATCTTATAGAGTAGCAAGAAACAGACATGTATAGTTTTGTCTACAATTGAAGCAGAATTTATGGCATTTTTCGCAGCGGTGTAAGAAGTGGTTTGGCTTAAGATCGAGATTCCTGACTCACCTAGGATTCAATGAAGATGGATTGACCTTTATGTTAGTGAATTGCGATAGTTAAGCAGCAATAACATTCACCAAGGATCCTAAATATCATGCAAAGTCCAAATATATTAACATCAAGTACAATTACATAAGAGATATGGTTGCATTTAAAGAAGTTAATATGCAATATATCTCTATGTATAAGATAGTTGCAAATCCATTTACAAAGCCTATACCTAAAGATGTGTATAATAGCTATGTTAGGTCTCTAGAATTACGTAGATACTAATGTAATTGCATAAACTTGCTTAATAACAATCTGTAATGGTTTTTTTTCAGTTTTTGTGCAATGGATAATGTTTCTTTACCAAATTATTGTCAATTTGATAATTTTATCATATAAAGCATACACACGAGTTTAATATTTTTTTTATGTTTTGTATATATATATTGAAACGGTACGTTGGATAGGAGATTGGCCTTCTCATACAAGCAATCGTCTCTATAATTTTCTTGTTATTATAGAGTAAGATTAGTTTTGAGTATCCTTTATGAAACTAAAGAGTTCAAACTCAAAACAAAATTATCTTGATGATGGGTCAAGATGAGGTTACTATGATAATATAAATTTTTATGACCAAGATGAATAAACCCACAATTCACCTTACCTATCTTTATATGCCAAGTGGAAGTCCTTTAAAATATTTCTAAAAGAAAAAGTAGATTTAAGGACTCAAGTTAAATATTGAGTATATCTGAACTATCTCTATACGGTATTACTTTTATAATATAAACATAGCTTCATGAAAAAAGAAGAAAAATATTGTAACATATGTTTCAGATCACACTTGCATTATTCGACCATAAGAGTAATAGAAGTTTAGATCTCTGCTTCTTAGTTGTGTGAGACCCTTGAGATTACAAGAAATCTCAAATTGGTACCCTTGACTTTTGATTATTTCTTGAAGTTCTAATTCAATGTTAGTATCTTGGATTGTTGCCAATGATCATGAATAATTCAATTTAATAGGGCATATCCAGAGAATAGTTTGATTAAAAATGGAAAGACTTTAGAAAAAAAGAAGATCATTTTGGTGTCACATTTAATTGTATTCACTGGTCAACCAATTAAGCTTTATGCATAATTATGAATACAAAACTATTATTATAAAAGAGATCAAGAGAGTTTAAAATATGACTAAATGAATCTAGGATACTGCATACTTGCTCTATTTAATATTTGAGCTGCTATATATACCTAACGGTAGTAAAGCAACAAGCTCTCGGAATGATAAAGTATGCTGGTCGCACGGCCTATTTTCTTGT
This sequence comes from Cocos nucifera, assembly GCA_006176705.1. NCBI lineage: Eukaryota > Viridiplantae > Streptophyta > Magnoliopsida > Arecales > Arecaceae > Cocos > Cocos nucifera. The sequence continues at coordinate 39,189 of QRFJ01001056.1, forward strand.
ATGAACTTATGTAGAGAAAAGAGATTACGTTCTCTTAGAATGATTATGAGATTAAAGAACCCGTCCGTCCATAATGGATAGTCCGGTCTATCATTTATTATAAATAAATTAAAATAAAAAAGAAGTGGGACTGTAGAGAATAACTACCACTAGCAGTTAATCTCCCGTACAGTTTACAAAATGAAAATAACTTCCCAACTAAGAAAAAATATAAAAAGTAGAAAAAATCTTTCTCTCTCACCCTCTCAATCATTCAACTCTTTGCAAAATTTTAAAGAAGGATTTAGGCTATGGAATTGATCGATTTTCATTAGTGATTTTGCTCGTAAACCGATAATCATAAGCGAGATTTGGATTCTCTGTGCTTGTATTCTTTCAGTAGGTATCAATAGAAAAAATCCTACAATCTATAAATTATCCCTTTGTACATCCTGTTTGCACATCAATGAAGTTTGCTTTCCTTTTGAGCGCATGTTAGCTAGATTTTGCTCTACAAGTATATTTTGTGATAATGAAATTCAAACAAGCCCAGTAGATTTTGGGGATTAGCGGTGATGCCAGTTGTTGGAGACCTTGGTCATTATGTGCTACAACATTGTCAATCGATAGGGTCCATTAGCGATGATAGCAGAGCCATTTTAATAGCAGGACAGTAAGCTATTGGTTATCCTTAGATTTGTTTCTTAGCTTTCTTAGCCTTTAGTTTTCGAAGTTATTTTGCTTTTCTAGGATTAGTTTAATTTCTATTTAGTATTTTAAGATTATTGCTCAACTAGTTTAGTCTTCCATTGGGTAGCTTTGAAACTAGTGCTAAGCCTAGTGTGCATCAATTTCATTTCTTATCCACATATAGAATGGCTTATGACATAGTTTTATATGCTTACACAATGACTCTTGACATCCTACTTATAATAATGCATTATAGCATCCCAAAAGACAATTTTTGAACACATGTGGAACACTAAGGGATGCTACTTGCAAGTGAAAGACAAGTTTCTTACAAGCCAATAGCATGTATGATGCAATGGTACTTTTTTTTATAAATTTTTAATTCATGTAATGATATTTTTATTTATTAATGAAATAAAGACATTGTTTCATCATTTTAGCTACATCTTGTTATATTTAAAATTATAATGAACCCCATGGAATAGGGTAATGATTTTAGAAAACATGAATGAATCATTCCTGCAAGACTTAAAATCCTAAAATCCTAATCCTAAATATTCCTAGTCGTTAGAACATTGAGTTGAAGATTAATGTTCTGGATAGACTAGCACATCCTATGTATATTTAATGGAGAGGATGGTTGATCTTATAAGCCACTTGTGTGGAGATACTAATATAAAAATATGGGTGCTCATTATAGAATAAGTTCACTGAATTGACTCGTTGATAGAAAACATCTTATAGGATCTTGTATGTCAAAAGATAGTTCTTTAAGTGGTAGTTGTGCAAGTAATCCTTAGACCCAAGATCATCATGGAATCTTATGCATATGAATCTATATTTTGGTTCATATCCAAGTATGACATTAAGATATGTATGGAATGTTTTAGATATGGTAGAGTGTGTATGAAGATTATGAGTCGATCAACAAGAAATCGATCACTTCTAGTAAGAGAAGTTTGCATCCTATGAATTTTAATCTCTAGATGATTCAGAAAAAATCTTTTAGCCAAAGTAGGATGGAGATTAGAAAGAGTTTCTAATGCTTTATCATTTGAGTCATCATTAGTTGATTAAGAATCGATATGATATGTGTTTGAGTTTAACATGATTCCATACTCATGAACATATTTAGGATGCAGGGATGATCAAAGGATTGAATTGCACGGTAACTTATCACTAAAGGATATATTTGGTATTTTTATCAAATTCTATATCTTCTAAGTAGTCATGATATATTGCTAGACATCAATCTTGACTTGTAGATTCGATCAAATTAAAGAGTTTAATTCGATCGCCAATTAGAAAGAGTTTGAATTATTGAAATCAGGTCAGTATGATTTGACCTAAATTGATTAGATTGGATTCTAATAAGATTAGATTAATTACATCTAGATCTATTGCTAGCTAGATATGGAATCCAATGGATCACACACAAATGAAATTGATCGAGGGTCTAATTGGATTAGATTGTGTTTGCAAATTGAACATGCTAGCACATATTGCAAACCCTAGTCCTAGTTCGAATCGGATTTGGGTTTGATTTATGTTTTGGTTCAAATTTTGGCAAAATTACCTAACCTTTTTTATGAGGAGTTAAGCCATTTTAAAGCACACTTTATGATCTCTCTCTCTCTCTCTCTCTCTCTCTCTCTCTCTCTCCTTAATGCCCCACATGCATTTGAATAGGTCAAAGATTGTGGATGTTGGATTTGTTTTATGCGCCCATGGACATGTGGCACCCCATGGGATGGGGCGCCCCCCCCCCCCCCCCTTTCTCTTCTTACCATTTAATATATGTCACATAACTTTATTTTGTGAGTGGACTTCTAAACTCTAAGGGCACCTAAGAGTCCTTCTGAGTTTTAAACACTTAAAGTAGTTATAAGTTAAATGGATAGGAACTTAAACCCTTGCCACCCACTTTATCTCATGTGCCACCTAGAGTCCATTTTGTAATGGACTCTAAATGGATCTTCACACCACAAATTTCTCCACACCTCATCAGATTTGGTGCCCCCTATTATGGCCATTGGATGGCTATTTTGCACTAATCAAAGATGGAGATTGATGGTGCCAATGAGAAGCCTCGTGACTCTTCAAAAAAACACCGGAGAATAAATTTAGAGGAGTTCTTCTACTTGATGCAACTCTTCGGATTAATTTTTGATACTTTTCATGTGTTCTAGATCTAATGGGCATGAGATTTGTTGGATGGGTGTAAGATATGAATGAGATTTTCATGGGAGGGCATGAGATAATTTTGTTAGCATTAGATCAACACCTATAAATAGGTGGGTACCCAGGGTTTTTAGATTCATTCCATCCGATCTCTTCTTTCTTACATCCTTGTCCCATTATTCTTCTTTCTTTGTCTTGTCAAGATAAGGTCCTAAATTAGGACAAGAAGTCTTCTTTAGGACAATGACTTAGAAAGAAAAATAGGCAAGACAAGGAATAGGAAAGTATGAGAAAAAGGAAAGGCTAGGAAAGAGGGAAGATTGTCTTTCTCCAAGATGTTTGAATAGTTCTCTTTCTTTTCTTGTTGAGACAAGGTCCTAATTAGGATAAAGAGTTTATTTTAGGACAAGAGCTTAGAAAGAAAATTAGAAAAGATTAAGAGGAGAAATAAGTAAGAGAGAGAGGTATTGGTGCTAACACTTGTTATAGTATGGTTTTGCTAGGATAGATTGATTAGTTTCTTCACAAAAAAATTGATCAACGTGAACCAACATGTGAAGAGCTAGAATCTTGATCAAGTTCCTGTGTGGATCATTATTAGAGGGTATACACTTGGACACCTAGTGGAAAGATTGATTACCGACTTCTTCCTATTTTCATCAGCCTAAGATATTCTTCTAAACCTTTTATATTAGTATGATATTATAGTATGTGATTGTTAATCATCAAGGTGATCTTGGATTACGATTTGATGGTTTGAATTTCATGATAAAATTTTTGAAATCCATGCTTTCGCTGTGCTATTAAATCCCTATAGTGATACCAGAGCCAACCTTGATTGGTTCAATCATATGCTGATAAAGCATGCTATTTGATATGTTCATAATCTATGATTATTGTTATGAATTGTACATATTACTCATCATTTTGTAAGGTTGCTCTGGTATAATGGTGGATGTCTGCTATATGGTAAATGGTTGTCCTAGAATGATGCTATAACAAATAGCATGATAGTATTTCAGCATGAATTCTATATGCATATATGATATGTTAATATAGAATGTTTATACATGTTATTAGTATATTCATGCTTTATATGTGCTATAGATGCATATATGATTGTTGTTAGAAAAGATGTGCATGAGACCGTTAAAAGCCCTTGTAAATCATATTAAGTCATAGTATTGAAAAATCAAGTGCAAATCTATTTAGAAAATAATTGATCAATTGGTGTTTAGAAAAGTGGTTCTGAAAAGGTAAAGAGAACGTGGTTAATTAATTAGATCCATTTCTTACCTGGCCAAATCTTTTGATGTCTAAGGCAAGAATGGGAGGCCTCCCATCTCTCTCCCACTTACTTGGTCAATTCGATTCAATTCAAATCTTGAATTGAAAATGCTAAATGATTAAATATACTACATATGCCTTCCTTCATGCTAAGCCAAAACCCTATCAAAAACCATAGTAGGTTTATTATGATATCCACAAGGCCCATTATGGGGATTGATGAGGGATTGTCTCGGTGCATATTAAATGCTTATGGTATATTTTGAATATGTTGCTTTGTTGTGATATCCATAAAGGTAGTATTTTTCAGATATGACTGTATGAAAATGAAGGGTCTGACTTAACTAAAATACTATAGTTTGTTGTGATATTCATAAGGCCATGAGTGTTTTAGAGCAAGGTTATTATTGAGAATTGCATGAGATGTAATTGAAAAGGTTATCCTACTTATGAACTCATTGAGGTTTGTTGTGATGTCCACAAGGCTTCATTGAGGAATTAGGATCTCAACCCCATTAATAAATATGATTAAGATTTTCATTTACCATAGATGAGAGCCATGGTATCCGATAAAATAGTGAAAGACATAACTAATCAAAAGTCCTTACCTAGTTATGCATGTCAAATATAAATGGTTTGCTTATAATATTATTCTTAATTTAATATAGATTTAGTTCTACATTATGGCAACTTCATACTTACTGCATGACACCATAAATAAAAATAAGTTGACAAGTTCAAATAATGTAGACTGGTTGAGGGACTTGCAAATTAGATTTGCACAAGAGAATGTCTTCAATAATCTAGATATTACCTATAAATATTATGGCAAGATAAGACATTGGAAGAATAATTGCAAGAATTATCTTGCAAACTTGAAGTAAGGTACAAGTGTTGTACCTAAAGATGCATATATGATACAAACTTGTTTTTCATTAAGTACTTTGGATTCTGATATATGGGTATTAGATACCGCCTATGGATCGCATATTTGTAATTCTTTATAGTGATTACAAAATATTAGAGGACTGAAAATAGATGACCTTAAGCTTTTTGATGCAAGTGGAGAATCCATTAGTGCAGAGGCTGCGGGAACCTATATGCTCAATTTATCTTTAGGCAAAACTTTGGAATTAAAAGAATGTTATTACATACCAAAAGTCATTAGAAATATTATTTCTATACCTTTGTTATTAAAACAAGGTTATGAAATTAGGTTAATAGGAAATGGTTGCACCATTTTATTTTCTAATGAATTTTATGGCAGTGGTTATATAGATAACAATCTTTTAATTCTTGCATTTAATGAAAATATTTTTCATATTGGAAAGAATATGAAGAGAAAGAGAGAAGATGTGAATATCACATTTCTCTAGTATTGTCGCCGTAGTCATATTAGTGAAACAGAGATAAATAATTTATATAAAGGAGTATATTTTGACCCATATAATTATGAATCATTGGGAACTTGTGAATCTTGTCTCATAAATAAGATGACCAAAACTTCATTTTTTGAACATGGAGAGAGGGCAATGGAGTTATTAGTTCTAATACATTCAGATGTATATGAGCTGATGATAACTCATGCTAGAGAAAGATACTCTTATTTTAGATCTTTATGGATAATCTATCAAGGTTCGGATAAGTGTATCTTATGAAACATAAATCTGAAGTCTTTGATAAGTTTAAAGAGTATCAAAGTATGGTCAAGAAACAAACTAAAAAAAGTATCAAGATCCTTCGATCTGATGAAGGAGGAGAATACTTATTCAGTGAATTTCTTGATCATCTTAAGGATAAAGATATTCTCTCTAAATGGACTCTTTTTATACACCACAGCTAAATGGTATAGCTGAAAAAAGAAATCACACTTTAATGGATGTGGTGCAGTCCATGATGTGCTTCACTGATCTTTCAATATCATTCTGGGGGTATGTCCTAGAGACTGCCATATATATATTAAACAGGATGCCTTCAAAGTCTGTTGCTGGTACTCTATATGCAATATGGAAGGAAATAAAGTCTAATCTTAAACATCTTAAGATTTAGGGCTGTCCTGCTTATGTCAAAAATATTTTTGGATATAAGCTGTGCTAGATTAGACAAGTGTAGGTTTATAGGATATCCTAAAGAAACAAATAGATATTACTACAATCCTACTAAACAAAAGGTATTCATTAGTAGGCATGCCACTTTCTTGAAAAATAAATTCATCCAAGAAGGAGACAGTGGGAGAAATATTGAATTTGGAGAAGTTCAAGACCTACAAACTAATCCAGAAATATCTATGGTTGGACCACAAGTGGAACCTCGACCAGATATACTTAAGGATGAGGTACATCTACTATACACACCTCCTCTTCGAAGGTCAAATAGAGTGCATCAAACACCTCTAAGATATGGTATTGTCATTAAGAATGACAATACGATCAACATCATTAAGGATGATGATCCACTAACATATTTGGAAGCTATCATGAGTAGAGACTCAGACAGGTGGTTAGATACTATAAAATCTAAAATGGACTCTATGTATACCAACCAAGTGTGAACTTTGATTGATGCACCTGAAGGTGTGACCCCAATAGTGGATTTTCAAGAAGAAGACCGGAGCAGATGCCCATGTTAAAATCTACAAAGCTAGGTTGGTGGCAAAGGATTTTAGACAAAGGCAAGGAATTAACTATGATGAAACCTTCTCACTAGTGGCTATGCTTAAGTCTATTATGATTTTGCTTGCTATAGCTGCATACTATGATTATGAGATCTGATAGATGGATGTTAAGACTACTTTCCTCAACGATAATCTTGAGGAAGAAGTCTATATGACTCAGCTAGAGAAATTTGTCTCAAGTGAGAGAATAAATCAAGTATGCAAGCTGAAAAATCTATTTATGGATTAAAATAAGCTTCGAGGAGTTGGAACATCCATTTTGATATAATAGTTAAAGAGTTTGGTTTTATCAAAAATAAGGATGAACCATGTGTGTATAAGAAAACAAGTGGCAGTGCTATTGTCTTCTTAGTTTTGTATGTTAATGACATACTACTTATTGGGAATGGTATCCCAATATTTTAATCGATCAAGACTTGGCTATCAAATAAGTTTTTCATGAAATACTTGGATGAAGTATCCTATATTTTGGATATAAAAATCTATAGAGATAGATCTAAGAGGATGCTAGGCTTGTCCCAGTCTTAGTACATGGATCTCGTATTGAAGAGGTTCAACATGAAGGTAAGTAAAAGAGGTTATTTGCCTGTAAGTCATGGCATATGTCTCTGCAAAAAAATGTATCCTAAGACACTAGAGGAGAGGAAGAGAATGAGTTTAATCCCTTATGCTTTGGTTATAGGATCAATAATGTATGTCATACTATGTACTAGGCTTGATGTAACCTATGCTTTAGGCATAGCTTGCCGATTTTAGGCTAATCCAGAGGATTATTGGAAAGCAGTGAAAAATATTTTAAAGTACCTAAGGAGGACTAAAGATGTTTTTCTAATATATGGAGGAGTATCAAAGTTGAAACTAGAGGAATATACATATTCTAATTTTTAATTTGATCCTGATGATAGCAAGTCAATTTTTGGATATGTATTTATCCTATATGATGGTGCAGTAAGTTGAAAAAGTTTCAAGCAACAGATAGTAGCTGACTTGACTACTAAGATAGAGTACATCACTGTTAGTGAAGTCATTGAGAAAGCTATCTGGATGAAGAAGTTCATCATGAAATTAGGTATCGTTCCTGAAATTGAAGGATCAGTGCCACTTTATTGTGATAACACTAGGACCATTATTCAAGCCAAAAAATCTAAGCCTCATCAAAGAACCAAGCACATCCTTAGATGCTTCCACCTCATTCGAGAAATTGTAAAAAGATAAGATATTATCTTAAAACAAGTTGATTCAAAGAATAATATAGCAGATCCTTTCGTTAAGGCCATACCACAGTAGCTATTTGATTGCTATCTTGATTGTATGGGATTGAAATACAAAAATGATTGGTTTTAGTGCAAGTGGAAGATTGAAAGAAGAGTGCCCTACAAGCTAATTGCATGTATGATATGATGATATTTTTCTTTATAATTTTTAATTCATATAATAATATTTTTATTTATTAATAAGATAAAAGCATTGTTTCATCATTTTAGCTACATCTTATTATGCTTAAGATTATGATGAATCCCATGAAATAGGATAATAATTTTAGGAGACATGAATGGATCATACCTATAAGATCTAAAATCCTAAAATTTTAATTCTAAATATTTCTAGTCATAGGAACATTGAGTTGGAGATCAATGTTTTGGATAAACTTGCACATCCTATGTATGCTCAATGGAGAGAATGGCTGATCTCATAAGCCACTTATATAGGAATACTAATACAAAGATATGGATACTCATTATAGAATAAGTTCACTAAATTAACTTGTTGATAGAGAGCATCTTATAGGATCTTACTTGCATGTCAAAAGATAGTTCTTTAAGTAGGAGTTGTTCAAGTAATCCTTAGACCTGAGATCATCATGAAATATTATGCACATGAATCTATATTTTGGTTCATACTCAAGCAGACATTAAAATATGTATGGGATATTCTGAATATGGTAGATTATGTATGAAGGTTATGAGTTGATCAATAAGGAATCAATCACTCCTAGTAAGAGAAGTTCGCATCATGTGAATTTTCATCTCTAGATGACTCAGAAAATATCTTTTAGCCAAAAGCAAGATAGAGATTAAAAAAAGTTTTTAATGCTTCATCATTTGAGTCATCATTGGTTGATTAAGAATTGATATGAATTTGTGTTTGAGTTTGACATGATTCCATACTCATGAACATATTCAGGATATAGAGATGATCGAAGGATTTAATTGCATGATAACTTATCACTAAAGAATATATTTGGTATTTCTATCAAATTCTATATTTTCTAGATAGTCATGATACATTACTAGACGTTAATCTTGACTTATATATTCAATCGAATTAAAGAGTTTAATTTGATCGCCAATTAGAAAGAGTTCTAATTACTGAAATTGGGCCAGCTTGATTTGATCTAAATTAGTTAGATTGGATTCTAATCAAATTAAGAAAACTTACACTCGAACCTACTACTGGCTAATGTTGAAAATTATGTCTCAAAATCAATCATCAGCCTATTGATGGTTGTGCTATTTTATATTTATAAATAATTTATTATTGAATAAAATAATATTCTAGCTTTTTCATCATAAAGTCTACATCTTCTAATGAACTTCATTTATTATGATAAAGTCCTTAGGACTATTTAATTTTGATAAAAAAATGATTTATCGATTAGTCCTTAAACTGTTCACGATCAAATGATATGTTGTTAATGAAGATGACAATGTTTATCAAGTATAGATCGCTGTATGCCATATAGATTGGTTGTTCTCTTAACCAAGGTGTGTGGATACACTAATATGGCATACGGATGAGATATAAGGGTACATCATCACTGAACATGATCAACTTCAGAGTATTCTGTTGTCAAAAATTATTCTGATGGGATATGGATATAAGTATTCCTTAGATCTGAGATCATCATGGTGGCTTGTAAGCAACTCACTATGCTTTAGTGTTGGATTATCTGAATTTCTAATTCGATGATGGAAGATTTTTGAGCACGGTTAAGTACTTGTGAAGTCTTTGTGTGATTAAGATAGGATTGACCACTCCAAAGGTTTGGAGAAAATGAATCACTATATTTTAATTTAGCAAAATCTTGGCTAGGATAATCCATGAGATGGATTTGGTATTTTGAAATATAATGTGAATAACCTAATCAGGATTGACAATTAAATTCTTAGTCATCCTATGAGTATTATATTGAAAAATATATCCTAAAGTCAATCATCTAAGTGGTAGATGATTGAAATTAGTATATGAATTATCTAATAATAATAGTTATTTGGCTGGTTGATCATCAAAGTTCTATGTTTCTTAAATGAACTCCTAAATTATGATGAAGTCCTTAGAACTATAATCAATCGATAAAGAAGGATTTATCAGATGGTTCTTAAACTGTTCATGATCAAATAATAAGTTATTAATAAGGATGATAACTTATCGAGTATAGGTTGCTGTATGCCATATGCGTTGTTTGTCCTCATAACCAAATGGTGTGGATGTTAGATATGTGTGCCCTAAAAATCAGATTGGTTGATATTTGTAATACACTTCTAAGAGTAAAATTATAATTTTAACTATAAATAATAAAATAGATTATTTTCTATCATAGTGTGTATTTGAAAATATCTGTGATACATCCCTTGAGTTATTGATAATGATAGTTCATATTTTCAAGAGTTGAAAATTTAAGACATGAATTTTCATTATTAACTCATAAAATACTTTCGATCGTAGGATCATCATGAGGATGGTGATTGATCCGAAAGGTTGGTATACGATCATTTTTTTGGATAGATGAGTCTTAAGTCTATGGTATAGAGATATCGAAGTGAGAGTACAGATACTTGTTAGAGAACGAGGGCACTGAGTGTGACCACCTCGAGCAGTCATGAGGAAGTCTACCTTCTCGTCGATGACTGGCTCGAAGCTGCAATAGTATGTTTGGTTTCTTGATCTTAGGTATATCGACAGTTCACCTTGAGGGTGTTATAGTTTAACTATATCATAACTCAGTCTCCTAGCCATTCAGAATCCTGAGGTGTATGTTGGCTATAGCATGTTCATTGTAGAAATTGGATTGCATCAATAGGAGATCTATCTATCTCGATAGATGAGGAGCAGCCCTATGATGATCATGAGAATCAAGTCCATAAACCCATGGCCATGATAGAGTGAAATAATAGAAAGAGTTTCTATTAGGATTTTCACATTGGACTTGAATCGAATGATTAATTCATATGGCAAAAATTAGGATTTGACGAGATCACCTTAACCCTAATTTGGTCGAGACTTAAGATAGAGAAACTTAATCACACAGGTAACTACACCAAAAGGTTCGCTTTCAGTTCTGATGGATTGCTACCATATGCTGCTAGGTGTCACTGATAAATTTTGGGAGCAATTAGAATGATTTAGATGATCGATCATACTAGTTATCTGAATCAAAAAAGTTCTGATCCATCAGAAGGTATTTCGATGATGTCGATAATAGAGATCACGATATATCCCATTATCATATGGAACTAAACCTAACTAGATCATATAAATAAGAGTTTGGATTTGGATATCATCAATTGGATTAATCTAGTTTAATTGATTTAAATAAGATTCAATTAGGTTCAAGAAAATCATGCTAGCACACGATTAAGCCTAATGTTCTCCTTCAATAATCATTAAAGCTTGTATCGACTGAGCCAAATATATTTGGGCTCACTCAGAAATCTTTACTTGATCTGACTGGAGCTTGTCTAGGTCAGAAAAGGATTGTCTTAATTTATGAGATAAATTTGAGATAACATCTGCCATTTTTCATTACCTGCTAAATCTTATCTTCGGACATTGGTCAAATGTAATACTTAGACATCTGCCCATATGTCATGCATCCATAGGAGAGTATTTGGAGACTTGTCCTCCTGCTAAAATGTAGATAGGAAGGGGGCACATGCCTAGGGAGGCATGCATCCCATGAAGATAAAAGATGGAGTCCCATATAGATGGGACTTCAGATTACTTCAGGAGATTAAACTGTGTGGTGCCAAGAAGTCTTGTTTGATCCAGTCTTAGTGCTGCCTAAGAAGAGTTTTGAGAGTTTCTCATCTGATTGGATCAGATGATGTCATCCCATTAATTAGATTTAGATCTGATTGCACAAAAGATCATGATTGATCAGGATGATGTGGCACTGCATGGCGTAGTAGGGTTTATATAAACCCTATCTGCACCTAGAATTTAATTCTTCTACCTTTAGCCCATGCCATATAGCCCCTTTCCCTCCTTCTCCATGCCACCCGCTGATCCTTTCTCTCCTCTCCATGCCCAAGGGCTTTTGCGCACGAACAATGTGAGATCCAAGCAAGTGAATGGCACTAGGAAAGGAAGAAGGCAACACTACTGCAAAAGAAGATCTTTAGATCCTATCTGAGTGGATACCGGTAGAGGCCAGGCACTTGCATGGCTATATCTAGAACCTCAGGCAAATATCGGAATCATCACAAGATAATTGGATTATCCAAAATAAAGATATAATTAAATTAGATTTAATTTTTATTTTTATTATTAGATTAATAAGATTAGATCTGAGGAGTCTCAGATCTGATTAAAATCTTAAAATTTTTTTTTTAAAATATTTCTTCTGATCCAATTAGATCTGAATGAATCTGATCCAAAAAATATATTTTTTCCTTCAGTGGAGACATTAGTATGGCATCCAGATGAGATGTAAGAGTACATCTACACTGAGCATGACTAATGTAGCACTCTACTATCAAGGGTAGCTAGTTATGGCCAATGGATATAAGTATCCCTCTGACCTGAGATCATCACGGTGACTTACAAGCAACTCACTGTACTTTAGTGCCGGACTGCCTATATTTCTAATATAGGTTTGAAAGATTTTTGGATACAGTCAAGTACTTGTGAAGTTGATGTATGAGTCAAGATGGGATTGACCACTCCTGATTAACTTTAGAAAGAGAATGATTCATTGTGTTTCAATTTAACAAAACCTAGGCCCGGGTAATTCTCGTGAGGAGTTATAAAATTTGCAAAATTTTGAGACACAATAGAGATGACTTGTATGAGTTATACGATAGTATACTCGAAGTTGTCTTGAGCATTATTGGTTAAAAGGATGAATTATACGATAACCATGGGCCAGGATTCTAAGAATATCGCTTTGCATATTTTCGATCTATCCGAACGTCGAGAACCATTGCTAGATGGTTACTTCAACTAGTACAGAAATTGGTTTCTATACTACCGACTTAGATTCGAACCTATAGGATCACATACATAAGAGATTATAATCTAATTAGATGGTTAATCAGTGATTGAGAATTATTCTTAGATCAAACTATCAATACGATTGATGTTTGACCTAATGCAAGTATTGCAGAAGGATTGATTAGTAATTAGATTGCTAATTGGCTCAATTTAATTGAGCAATTAGATTGAGATCAACTCTAATTAAATTAAATTTAATTAAAATTAATTTAAACTTAATTAGATTAAGTTTAATTGGTTTATTAGATAAGCTAATTATAAGAAAAAAATAATTTTTAGTTGGACTAGGATTTGAGTGCACCTAATTTCTAATTGAGTTAGGATTTAAATTAGATTTAAATATAATTTAAATCTAACTTAATTAGTTTTCTAGTTAGATTAGGATTACCTATAATTATGCTTGAACTAATCCTATTTTAATTAGGTTAAAAATTGGTTTGACCTAGTCAATATATGAGAATCCTAGTTAGACTAGGATTCCTTGTTTCTCCCTTGCGCCATTATGATGTTCCATGCCCACACTTTATTTCTAGTTTTTTTTTCTTTTTACATGTTTTCCCATGCCTAAGATAGCTTCTCCATGCCCCATAATCTCAGATTTTAGAATCAAGTTTGACTTGGTCATAATTAAAAATTGGTTTGGATTTGATCTCTTGTTGATAGAGTTTTAGAAATCCAAAACTCTTCCTTATTGTTTGTGCCAAAATTAACCCATGCCCACCCTGAATATTTTGTCACCCTTTTCCTTCTTATTTTGTGTGATCCTTTGGTGTTCTCCATGCACAAAAATTATGGGGAGGCATCCAAGAGTAGGACGCCCCCAATCTCCTCTTTGTTTTCTTGTTTGACTAGGTCATTTTGACCTAGTCTTCCTATTTTCTTGGGACACCTTCTTCTAATTCTTTTAGGTGTCAAAAACTCTGGTATTTTCCATGGCAAAAAGCAAAGAAAGAGAGGTCTTGGCATGAGGGTTATGGGAGCCTACATCCTTGAAGAAAAATCTTCATTAAGATATGAAAGGTTCATGTCTTGATGAAGACAAAAGGTAAGAAGAATATTTTCTCTTATATTTTTCTTTCAATATTTATTTTCTTCTTATTCTTTATGATTTTTATATGGTAAAAATTTAAGAGAGAGAGAAAAAGAGGGCGTGGGGATCTGTGCTCCAAGGTATTGGGACAGAATGATCATTTTTGGATATGATCTAATCATGTCCTGATGTGAAAAGAAGAAGAGAAGAAGGTCTTCTCTTAGGGTTTCTTTGAGAATCCTTCTTCTCCATATTATGTGAGATTTTTTTATGACAAAAATCAGCAAGTGTATGATCTAAAAATATGAAAAAAGTCTAAGAAAGAAGGTCTTCCCTTGTCCTAGCATAAAGATGTTTGCAGAACATCAATCATTGATGTCCTGAAAAAGAAGATTTATCTTCTCTTAGGATCTTTTTTAATGTGTTTTATTTCAGATTTTTGGAAGATCCAAAGGTTGAATTTCTTCTTTATTCCTCCTCTTATTTTTTATCTCTTAGAGCATCCAAGAGATTCGAAGAATAAATTTTAGATTAACTATCCAGAGGGATCCACGAGAAGCTAGTACTTCGAGCGGATATTTATTCGATGAACCTCCGATTTTATTGCAGCCTCATGTGGATCATCTGTAGAGGTTGGATGCATGTGTGGCTTCAAAGACAACAACGAGAATCAACCACGGTATTCTTGACCTACGCTAAGGTAAGATATCTGATCTCTTCTCTCACCTAGATGTGATCTAGGATTTGGATGTAGAATTATTCTAGATCTAGGGTATTGATTTGATCAATATCAAAATATTTATTTTTTAATTTATATATATTATAACATATTATAGATCCTAAATGTAGGATTTAGTAATTAGATTACATTCTATTATAGATTAAATGATTTAATTTATAACTTACACTGTGTTATATTTCAAAAAGTTATGAAATTCATGCATAAAATCTTGTATATTTTCCAATAGTGGTATCAGAGCATCTAGGTTCTATTATAATATGATCATATTTATATTAAATTAAATCTAAAAAATAAAACTCTAAAGATCGCACATACTGCTATCAGATTATTCTGCTGTAAGGTTTACCCCTTACGGTGGAAAGGTTGTCTTAGTGTGTGCTGATCTATTCTTGAATCATGAGTAAGTTAGATATGATCTAAATAATTTTATGATTTATTTTTTAATTTTAAATTTAAAATTAAATAGATATTAAATCTATTTTAGATTATTTAAATTAGATCTAAATAATATCGGATTGCATATACTGCTATAAGATTATTCTGCCGTAAGGTTTACCCCTTATAGTGGAGAGATTGTCTTGGTATGTGCTGATCTGAATAATCTAAATCATAAATATATTAGATAAAATCTAAAATAATTTATGATTTATTTTTAAATTTTAAATCTAATTTTAAATAATTTATGATCTGATCCATATGATTTGCTTTATGTTTAGATCTAGATCCTCTTATTGCATATGTTGATATGCAATTTTTGTTTTGAATCTAAAATATATATGATATATTTATTTTATAAAATTTAAATTAAAAATTTATTTTTTATAAAATGCTAGATTCAAAATCCTAGGATATGATCAAAATATTAAAATAAATCAGGTCTAAAATCATATATTGAATATGATTCAATGTAAACTATTTATAATTTGAAAATATTTTAAATGATCAAATCAGAAATTAATTCTGAGATTTCATAAACCTAAATCCATAAGCTTTGACCTTAATTGAAAATTAAGTGATTGTTTAGGAACTAGGTTTATGATTTAAAGATTCTAAGATAATTTTATAAAACATGGATTAAAGGATAATGGGTTAGCTTTGATCAGGTTCTTAACTAAGTTAGACCTAGGGTTAGATTAAATATGGACTAAGTTAAGAAATTAATCAAACCTAATTAATAGTTAATTAAGACTAGGTCATTTCTAAAGATCATTTCAATATTTATAGTTGATCAAAGTTCATACATCTAACAAATGGATAATGATCATGGCTCAGTAGTTAAGCCCGAGTCTTTAGATAGACTAAATCAAAATTGATAAATCGATTGATGTCTAAGATAAATCTGGCATCCCAGATTGATGGTTTTTAATTGACAGCCTACTTATCTGGCCATTTTTTATGGTGTTTAAGGCAAGCCTTGGCAGACCCTCCTACCAATCTTACTTACCTGGCCAATGTGCTTAATCAGATCTTGGTTAGGTTGCTCATTGACTCATGCTAACCCATGTCACATAGAAAATTAGTGAGACTAATTTTATTCAGTAAAACTGATCTAATTGCCCATGGATCAATGTTGATCCTAGTTCTTGTCAAAGACTTAAGAAGTCAGTGGAAGGACTTAACTTGGTGAAGTCAGTGGAAGCAAATTGGTTCATATTCTTTCTATCCTTAAATTATAAATAATTTAAATTTTCTAAAATTATTAGATCCTTAAAATGATAAAATTATAAAGATAACTGAGTCATAACCTCTCATTAAGTTGGATGATAATGGGTCCATTAACTCAATAATCATTGGAGGCCCAAAGGTCTGGTGCTTGTTGACTAATAGAATTATCATTTATAATATGATAACTTGAAAGTGTCTCTTTAATGATGGTTAGGTTGGCCAACCAAAATTAGACTTAATCATTCATTGGTTAGAAGCATAAAATATGGTCATGTTAATGGTTGGACCTAACTGGATCCTTATAGTAGAGGCCAAAGCCTATTAATTAGATTTCTGGGATAAAATTAAATTACTAAAAATTATTTAAAAAATAATTAATTAATGAACCTATCTATAGATGCACATGGGTTGGCCGACCAAAGTTAGGCTTGTGTGTAGTTTATGTAGATTCTAGTACCTATTAGAAAATTAAAATAATTTTTTGAATTTGAGGTAGAAGCTATCAATTTGAGTAAAATAGTGGAAGAACTGTAAGACTAAAGTCCAAGTCTCTAGGCTTAAAATAATTCATATATTTAGGTCATTGTTCTCTTTTTTCAAAATAAGACAATACCCTAATTGCTCCAATCACTGTTAGACAATGATGACTTATGGGACCTAACTTTAATAATTAGTTTCGAAAGTTGAATTTGGTTCAGCAGTATGAATGGATTCGTATTGAAGCTTCTAAGCCTAGTTAAAATAATTAGTCCAATATTGACCTAAATTAGGTATAGGTTCTACTTAGAATGGGTTGGAAAGAATTCTTGCTTCCTGACCAAGCTGAAAGAGGGACTCTTTCATCTATATCTAAATTTTCAATCGTTCTATGATATGGTTATTTTTGTTAGATATATGTGCCCTAGAAGCCAGAATTGGCTGACACTTGTAATACACTTCTAGGGGCAAAATTATAATTTTGACTATAATTAATGAAATGGGTTATTTTCTATCACATATGTGTATTTAGTGTCTGTGATACATCCTTTGAGTTAATGGTAATGATAATTCATATTTTCAAGAGTTGAAAATTTAAGACATGAATAATCATTATTAACTCATAAACAGCTCCCGACCATAGGATCATCACGAGGATGGTGATTGATCCGGAAGGTTGGTGTACGATCGCTTCTCTTTAGTAGATGAGTCTTGAGTCTACGGTGTGGAGACACCGGAGCGAGAGTACAGGTACTCGTTAGAGAACGAGGGCACTGAGCGTGACCACCTCGAGTAGTCATTAGGGAGTCTACCTTCTCGTCAATGACTGACTCGATGCTGCAGTAGTGTGTCTGGTTCTTTGACCTGAGATGCATCGGCAGTTCACCTTGAGGGTGTTATAGTTTGACTACACCATTACTCGGTCTCCTAGCCATATGGAACCCTGAGGTGTATGTTGGCTATAGCATGTTCATTGTAGGAACTGGATTGCATCAAGATGGAATCTATCTACCTCGGTGGTAGAGGAGCAGCCCTATGATGATCATGAGAATCAAGTCCAGAAGCCCATGGCCATGGCAGAGTGAAATAATAGAAAGAGTTTCTATTTAGATTTTCACATTGGACTCGAATCGAATGATTACATCATATGACAGAGACTAGGGTTTGACGAGTTCACCTTAACCCTAATCTGATCGGGGCTCAAGATAGAAGAACTTGAATCACACAGGTAGCTGCACCAAGAGGTTCGCATTCAGCTCTGATGGGTTGCCACCATATACTGCTAGGTGTCACTGGTGGATTTTGGGAGCAATTAGAATGATTTAGATGATCGATCATTCTAGCTGTTCGAATCAGAAGAGTTCTGATCCATCGAAAGGAGTTTCGATGATGTCGATGATAGAGATCATGACATATCCCATTACCATACAGAACTGAACCTAACTGGGTCACACAAACAAGGGTTTGAATCTGGTGATCATCAATTGAACTGATCTAGTTCAATTGATCTGAATGAGATTCAATTAGGTTCAAGGAAATCGTGCTAGCACTCGATTGAACCTAACGTTCTTCTTTTACTATCATAAATAAGTTGTCCTGACTGAGCCAAAGGAGTTTGTGCTCAATCAGAGGCCTTCATAATGGTCTGACTGGAGGTTGTCCAAGTCAGAAATAGGTTGTCTTATTTTGTAAGACATTACCTGCCATTTTTGGTCACCTGCCATTTCTTGTTCTTTGACTTTGGTCAAAAGTCTACCTTTGACTGGTCAAACGTTGACCATTGACCCTTTGACTTTTGACCACATGTCATGCACCTATTGGAGAGCTGGTGGGGGCCTGTCCCCCTGCCAGAACCTGGCAAGGAGAAGGGCGCACGCCAAGGGTGGCGTGAGCCCAAGTTAGGAGGCGCCTAGGAGTCCTTGTTGGACAAGGACTCCACCTCCCTTTTGGATTCCAATTCAGAGTTCTACTAAGAATCCAAGTTTGACTGGTCTTAGGCGCCCTCTAAGGAGGAATCCAGGGGTCTCTATTCCAACCAATCAGATTTAGATCTGATTTCACAAAGGGTTGTGATTGGTTGGGAAGGAAGAGGAGTTGGATCACAAGAGGTCTATAAATAAGACCCTGCGCCCAACCCTAATTCTAATGAGATTTCCCACGCCCCAAGGCTGCCTCTCCCCTCCTTCTCCATGCCATAGTCTCTTCTCCCCTTGCTCTCCACGTCCAAAAGGTGTTTTGGATTTAGGTTGGTGCGATTCAGATCAAGGAAAGGCGATCAAAAGCAAGAAGGCTGCGCTGCTGCAAAAGGACGACTGCAGATCTTCAAAAGAGTTTTGAAGATCCTCCAGATCAGATCCAGATCTGATTTTTGGAGGTGTGATAGAGAAGAAGAGGATCTCCAGATCCAACCCGAGTGGATACCGGTAGAGGCCAGGCGCTTGCGTGGCTAAGATCCAGAACCTTCCGCTGCAATCAGGATCATCTACAGGGTAATAGGATTACCCAAATCAGGTAAATTAAATTTGATTTAATTTATCTTATTTTATTTTATTTATTAAAATAATAAGAATCAGATCTGAAACATATCAAGATCTGATTGAGATCAAGAGAAAATTTTTGAAATATATCTCTTGATCTAATCAGATCTGGACGAACCTGGACCGGGAAATCAGGATTTCCCTTCAACTGGTATCAGAGCCATGGTTCTAAAATTGTTTAGATCTGATTTTAATTTTATTTTAATTAGAAAATAAAGTGATTTCAGATGTCACATGAGATGTGATCAGATCTGAAATCAGAAAAAATTAAAATTAAATGATTTGGATCTAAGAACATGAAGATATGCATGACTAGTTCTAGAATAGAATAGTTCTATAGAATAGTTTTGCATGTCTTTGATTTAATCTGATTAAATCATATTTTAGATCTTCTTATTTACTATTTTTCTGATATTATAAGTGTTATAATAACATCTGATAAATAGCAAATAAAAATTATTTAATTTTAAATATCATATGAGATATGATTAGATGCATGTCTAGACTAGTTGTAGAATAGTTCTACATAATTGTCTAGATTAGAATTTATTTTGATTAGATCAATTTAAATCTAATTTTTTAGATTATTATGAGATAATTTAGATCTGAAAACATGCATGATTTGATACATGAGATGTATGCAAAATATGCCATGATTAGATCTAAATTTGTATATGAGATATATGATATAGATCTATAACTGTTTTGTAGTATTTACATGTTCCTGATTAAGGCGTTCCTCTTGGCCGTCCGGTCATAAGAACGAAGAAGGGTTTAAAGGCCCTCTCTTCCCATTCGATGGGGTGTTCTTATGACGTGTAGGGGTGCTGCGTGTTCGTCCTTAATCAGAAACCCAAAACTTACTTTCTGCAAAACCCTAGATCCTGAAACCCTAGGATTTATTGTGCATATTTTGTTTATGAACCCAACTTAATTAAGAATTAAGTTTATGGAATATTAATTAGGTCTAAAATTGAGAATTTCAGATCTAAGACATATTCATAATACTGGGTTCGGGCTTGGGTAGCTCAATTAGGTCTAAGCGGTTGATCAAACCGAATCAAGAGTTGGTTAGATGGGATCAACAATGCTTAAATTGACCAGCCTAATAGGATTAAGTCTGGGTCAAGATCGAGTCACGATCAAGCAAGACCTAATTAGGCTCAGAGGTTAGAGTCTGGATTGTAGGCTAACCCAATTGGTTCTGACTCAACAATTTGGTGTCTAAGGTAAGTTTGGCACAGACGACCGACTGGTTTTTAATTGGAAGCTACTCGACCTGAATGCGTTCTTGTGCGAGTTAATGGCATATTCCTTCCACCGGTCTCACTTACCTGGCCATATCTGTTGACACAGTTCTGATCTGAGGTGGTCAATAATCCGAGCTAACCCATGCCACTAGGTTAGTCATAATTGTTATGACTAAGCCAAGTCTAGTTTAATGAGACCTGAATCAATTCTCCCTAAGAAAAGATTAAGTCCTGAGGTCTTCCACCATTGTAGACGTGCGGGCCCTTCCCGGGGTTGATTGTTCTCGGCTGGATACAGTGGCTCAGTTGCACCGGGAAGACGCAACCATGTCTATTAGGCATTGGATGCTATGGGCTGGAGGATGAGTTGGGCTCAATATTTCCGGATACGGTGAGAGACCCAATTAGGAACCCAGTCTATGCAAATGGTGGGTCTGACTTAACTAAGGAGTGGATCAATATTCCGGATACGGTGAGATTCATGAATTAGAGACCAAGTTTGGGTGCACCATGATTAGAGAATCATTGAACAAGAGTTGTTCACTCATTGGCTAACCCATCACCAATAACTGTTAGGTGAGGTGATGAGTCAGTTGGTGAGACCGCACCACCCACTAGAAATCATTAATCGTGGAGATTTTTCGCATCTCTACAGAGGGAGTGTAGGGATCCGAGAAAATAGTGGGAGCTAATTTGTTTAAAAATAAAATCCCTAAACAAATTGGTCAAGTCAAAATTACAGTATCTAACTAGAATCTTTGACTCTCTACAGGAAAATGTCTGCGTCCAACCCATTGGCACGTATCCTAGACACACATAGACTGACTGGACCCAATTATAAAGATTGGCTCAGGAACTACAAAATTGTTTTGGGTTCAGAGAAGTTAACACATGTTTTGGACCAGGACCCTCCCACCTTACCAGCTCGTCCATCCACTGAACAGAGAGCGTCTCTGGAAAAATGGATTGACGAAGATAATAAGGCCAGATATTACATGTTGGGCTCGATGTCTGATGAGCTCCAGCGCCAACATGAAGATATCGGGACTGCTCGCCAAATGTTGGCTCACCTGCAGGAGATGTTTGGTGAACAGAGTGCGTCAGCCAAATATCAAGTTCACGAAATGACTTTTTTAAGGCTAAGATGCGCTGATGGGCATGCAGTCCAAGATCACTGTCTGACAATGATTCAAGGACATGGAAGAGCTTGAGAAGCTCGGTGTGAAGTTTGGACTTGGATTTGCAGAACGATATTTCTGCAATCCTTGACTGATGCATATGGGCAATTCATGCATGAATTCCACATGCATAAACTTCAAAATTCCTGTGGCCGAAGTTGATGATATGCTGGTTACCGCTGAGCTTTCTATGAAAGGTTCAAAAGGCTCAGTTTTTGCTATGGAGACGGACTTCTTCCAAAGAAAGTCTTATGGAAAGAAAAAGAAGTCTGTGAAAAAAGAAAAGGAGAACGGATCAAAGAAGAAGAGCCAGAACCGAAGAAGAATGGTCGAAAAAGGAAAGTGTATCCATTGCAAACCCCATATGAAATGGAAGGGACTACCTCTCTTACCTGGCCGACCAAAGACAAGAAGGAGGCCTTCTGGAGGTATGCTCGTTATTGAGTCTAACTCTACGATTTCTTCTACATCCAGTTGGATGCTTGACTCTGGTTCTAGTGCTTCATCCTGTGCAATTCTATGCAGGGTCTTGAGGATAGCAAGGAGGACTGGGGATGGATACATGATCCTACGAGCGTGGTAAAATGGAGCAAGAGTTGCTGTCAAAGGTAGCCGTGGGAACATACCCTCTGCGATTACCATCTGGTTTAGACTTAGTTTTAAAAGACTGTTATTATGTGCCTGCAGCTAGCAGGAATTTGATTTCTGTTTCATGCTTAGCACAAGAAGGTTATGTGATCACCTTCTTTAAGGACCATTGTAACATTCTTTATGAAAGAAATAAAATTGCAAATGGTTTCCTTGTTAATGATCTTTATCAGTTGCATATTGATGTACCTGTTTTAACTATCGAGCAAAACGTGAATGCCAAACGACCTAGGGATAGTCCAAACGACAGATATCTATGGCACCTGAGATTAGGTCATATAGCAGAAGATAGGATTAACAAATTGGAGAAAAATGGGCTATTGAGTCCATTGACTTTTGAGTCATATCCAACTTGTGAATCTTGTCTTCAAGGCAAAATGACTAAACTCCCTTTTGTTGGACATGGGGAGAGGGCCACAGATCTCCTTGCCCTAGTACATACTGATGTGTGCGGCCCATTTGATGTGCCGGCTAGAGGCAATTTTGTCTACTTCATTACCTTTACCGATGATCTGTCTAGGTATGGGTATGTGTATCTTATGAGACACAAGTCTGAAGCTTTTGAAAAGTTCAAAGAATTCAGACATGAAGTAGAAAAACAAACTGGAAAACCCATTAAGGTTCTTCGATCAGATCGAGGAGGTGAATACCTTAGCCGGGAATTCCTAGACTATCTTAAGGAAAATGGCATAGTCTCTCAATGGACTCCACCAGGAACACCTCAACTCAACGGGGTTTCAGAACGGAGAAATCGGACTCTATTGGATATGGTTCGATCCATGATGAGCTTCACAGACCTCCCTGATTTTCTTTGGGGACATTCATTATTAACTTCAATCTATTTACTGAATAGGGTTCCCTCTAAAACCGTTCCTACCACACCGTATGAGATATGGCACGGTAAGAAACCAAGTCTGAGTCATCTCAGAATTTGGGGTTGTCCGGCTCATGTCAAAAGACAACAAGCGGACAAGTTAGAGTTTAGGTCCTTTAGAGCTCGATTCATAGGATATCCTAAAGAGTCATTAGGATACTATTTCTACATTCCAGAAGACCACAATGTGATTGTGAGTCGACATGCCATATTTCTTGAAAAATAGTTTATTCAAGATAGTGGCATTGGAAAGCAGATTAAGCTTGATGAGAAAGTCTCACAAGCAGAACGAGCTAAGGACCAAGTGGAACCAAATCAGGTTGAGCCAATAAGAACACTACCTCCTCCACCTCGTAGATCGGAAAGAGTTTCCCGTCCCCCTGAAAGATACTTAGGTATTATTTCAGAGGATGTAGAGGAAATGTTCCTCATAGGTAATGGTGCTCATGGTGATGATCCCAAAACCTACAACGAGGCGATATCAGATATCGACTCCGAGAAATGGCTTGAGGCAATGAAGTCAGAGAATCGACTCGATGCACTCAAACCAAGTCTGGACCTTGGTAGATCCACCAGAAGGTATAGTACCTATTGGGTGTAAATGGATCTTCAAGAGAAAGATTGGTGCAGATGGGAATGTGGAGACATTCAAGGCTAGACTGGTGGCAAAAGGTTATAGTCAACGTGAAGGCATTGACTATCAGGATACCTTTTCCCCGGTAGCTATGCTAAAATCCATCCGCACATTGCTTGCTGTTGCAGCCTATTTCGATTATGAAATATGGCAAATGGACGTGAAAACGGCATTCCTAAATGGATATCTTGAGGAAGATATCTATATGGAACAGCCGCTAGGTTTCACATCCAGTGATACTGATCACAAGGTTTGCAAGCTGCAAAGGTCCATATATGGACTTAAGCAAGCATCTCGGAGCTGGAACACTCGTTTCAATGATGTGATCAAAAAGTTTGGTTTCATCAAAAATGAAGAGGAACCATGTGTTTTCAAAAGGGTCAGTGGGAGCGCTGTTGTCTTCCTCGTATTGTACGTGGATGACATCCTCCTTATTGGGAATGATATTCCCATGTTGACATCAGTCAAGATGTGGTTGTCCAAGGAATTCTCCATGAAAGACCTAGGTGAAGCATCCTTTATTCTAGGAATTAAGGTCTATAGGGATAGACCGAATAGGATGCTAGGACTTTCACAGAAGATGTACATAGAGGAAGTACTAAAGAGGTTTAGTATGGAAAACTCTAAGAGGGGATTAATACCCTTCAGACATGGTATTCATCTTTCCAAGAAGATGTGCCCCAGCACACCTGAGGAAATAGAACGCATGAGCAAGATCCCTTATGCTTCTGCAATAGGGAGCCTCATGTATGCCATGCTATGTACACGACCTGATATAGCCCATGCTGTGAGTGTCACAAGCAGATATCAGTCAAATCCAGGTGAAGAACACTGGACTTCTGTGAAATGTATCCTTAAGTACTTGAGAAGAACTAAGGATATGATGTTGGTCTTTGGTAATGGAGAACTCCAAGTTCAGGGATACACAGACTCGGACTTCATGTCCGATATAGATGATCGAAAGTCGACATCTGGAAGTCTGTTTGTGTGCAATGGTGGAGCTGTCAGCTGGAAGAGTTCCAAGCAAACTGTGATAGCAGATTCCACCATGGAAGCAGAATATATAGCTGCATCAGAGGCTGCAAAGGAAGCATTCTGGTACAAGAAGTTTGCTGCAGAAATTGGAGTAATGCCATCAGATGCCATTCCTCTTTACTGCGACAACAATGGCGCCATAGCCCTTGCTAAGGAGCCGAGGTCTCACCAGAAGTCCAAGCACATTGAGCGGCGATATCATCTCATCCGCGATTACCTTGAGAAAGGTTACGTTGAGGTCAAGAGAGTCAACTCCGCAGATAATGTGGCAGACCCACTTACAAAGCCGTTGGGCCAGCAGAAGATCGAAGCCCACCTTGAGAAGATGGGACTTAGACTTGTAGCCAATTGGCTTTAGGACAAGTGGGAGATTGTTAGATATATGTGCCCTAGAAGCCAGAATTGGCTGACACTTGTAATACACTTCTAGGGGCAAAATTATAATTTTGACTATAATTAATAAAATGGGTTATTTTCTATCACATATGTGTATTTAGTGTCTGTGATACATCCTTTGAGTTAATGGTAATGATAATTCATATTTTCAAGAGTTGAAAATTTAAGACATGAATAATCATTATTAACTCATAAAAGCTCCCGACCATAGGATCATCACGAGGATGGTGATTGATCCGGAAGGTTGGTGTACGATCGCTTCTCTTTAGTAGATGAGTCTTGAGTCTACGGTGTGGAGACACCGGAGCGAGAGTACAGGTACTCGTTAGAGAACGAGGGCACTGAGCGTGACCACCTCGAGTAGTCATTAGGAAGTCTACCTTCTCGTCAATGACTGACTCGATGCTGCAGTAGTGTGTCTGGTTCTTTGACCTGAGATGCATCGGCAGTTCACCTTGAGGGTGTTATAGTTTGACTACACCATTACTCGGTCTCCTAGCCATATGGAACCCTGAGGTGTATGTTGGCTATAGCATGTTCATTGTAGGAACTGGATTGCATCAAGATGGGAATCTATCTACCTCGGTGGTAGAGGAGCAGCCCTATGATGATCATGAGAATCAAGTCCAGAAGCCCATGGCCATGGCAGAGTGAAATAATAGAAAGAGTTTCTATTTAGATTTTCACATTGGACTCGAATCGAATGATTACATCATATGACAGAGACTAGGGTTTGACGAGTTCACCTTAACCCTAATCTGATCGGGGCTCAAGATAGAAGAACTTAATCACACAGGTAGCTGCACCAAGAGGTTCGCATTCAGCTCTGATGGGTTGCCACCATATACTGCTAGGTGTCACTGGTGGATTTTGGGAGCAATTAGAATGATTTAGATGATCGATCATTCTAGCTGTTCGAATCAGAAGAGTTCTGATCCATCGAAAGGAGTTTCGATGATGTCGATGATAGAGATCATGACATATCCCATTACCATACAGAACTGAACCTAACTGGGTCACACAAACAAGGGTTTGAATCTGGTGATCATCAATTGAACTGATCTAGTTCAATTGATCTGAATGAGATTCAATTAGGTTCAAGGAAATCGTGCTAGCACTCGATTGAACCTAACGTTCTTCTTTTACTATCATAAATAAGTTGTCCTGACTGAGCCAAAGGAGTTTGTGCTCAATCAGAGGCCTTCATATGGTCTGACTGGAGGTTGTCCAAGTCAGAATAGGTTGTCTTATTTGTAAGACATTACCTGCCATTTTTGGTCACCTGCCATTTCTTGTTCTTTGACTTTGGTCAAAAGTCTACCTTTGACTGGTCAAACGTTGACCATTGACCCTTTGACTTTTGACCACATGTCATGCACCTATTGGAGAGCTGGTGGGGGCCTGTCCCCCTGCCAGAACCTGGCAAGGAGAAGGGCGCACGCCAAGGGTGGCGTGAGCCCAAGTAGGAGGCGCCTAGGAGTCCTTGTTGGACAAGGACTCCACCTCCCTTTTGGATTCCAATCAGAGTTCTACTAAGAATCCAGTTTGACTGGTCTTAGGCGCCCTCTAAGGAGGAATCCAGGGGTCTCTATTCCAACCAATCAGATTTAGATCTGATTTCACAAAGGGTTGTGATTGGTTGAGAGGAAGAGGAGTTGGATCACAAGAGGTCTATAAATAAGACCCTGCGCCCAACCCTAATTCTAATGAGATTTCCCACGCCCCAAGGCTGCCTCTCCCCTCCTTCTCCATGCCATAGTCTCTTCTCCCCTTGCTCTCCACGTCCAAAAGTGTTTTGGATTTAGGTTGGTGCGATTCAGATCAAGGAAAGGCGATCAAAAGCAAGAAGGCTGCGCTGCTGCAAAAGGACGACTGCAGATCTTCAAAAGAGTTTTGAAGATCCTCCAGATCAGATCCAGATCTGATTTTTGGAGGTGTGATAGAGAAGAAGAGGATCTCCAGATCCAACCCGAGTGGATACCGGTAGAGGCCAGGCGCTTGCGTGGCTAGATCCAGAACCTTCCGCTGCAATCAGGATCATCTACAGGGTAATAGGATTACCCAAATCAGGTAAATTAAATTTGATTTAATTTATCTTGTTTTATTTTATTTATTAAAATAATAAGAATCAGATCTGAAACATATCAAGATCTGATTGAGATCAAGAGAAAATTTTTGAAATATATCTCTTGATCTAATCAGATCTGGACGAACCTGGACCGGGAAATCAGGATTTTCCTTCAAGTAGATATTTACATTAGGGAAGAGTCTTGTTCCAATCCTAGAATTATCAAGCTTATTTTCAAAAGATATCATTTCGAGTGATTGTCACTATTGTCCATCATTTATGATAAATGTGATCTCTATTGGCCCTTTAGTTAGAGATGGTTATCATTTATCAATAAAGAAGATTATTATGATATTATTATGAATAATGTTACAATAATACATGGACAATAAAAAATGACATTTAACATTTATATAGCATGTTAAGTATAATGTACATATTTATAAATACCTAAGTTAGATTATGTCATGGATGTCTATCTTTAGTATTATAAGCTTAATCATTTTAACAAGAATAGGATAAATGGATTAGCTTGAGAGAAAAATCTCGACATCAATGATTGTAAATTATTGATAGACTATAAAGCTTGTCTTCTTGGGAAGATGACAAAGTCACCTTTTAATGAAAAAGATGAAGGATCTGATAAAGTTTTAAGTTTCAT
The DNA here is from genome assembly GCA_006176705.1 of Cocos nucifera. Taxonomy (NCBI): domain Eukaryota; kingdom Viridiplantae; phylum Streptophyta; class Magnoliopsida; order Arecales; family Arecaceae; genus Cocos; species Cocos nucifera. The sequence goes on from QRFJ01001056.1 coordinate 67,468, forward strand.
ATATAGTGATGTATGTGGACTTATGAACTTAAGTGCCAAAGTAAGATATTAATATTTTATTACAAAAGATCTATCTAGACATGGATGCGTCTGGCTTGAATCATTTAAAATGTTCAAACAATTCAATAATGAAATAGAAAAATAAACTGAAAATGATATTGAAACTCTTCAATTAGATCAAAGAGATGAATACTTATCCAGTAAGTTTGTGACATATCTAGGATAGAATAGGATTCTCTCTCAATAAATTTTTTTTGGAACATAGTGTATCAAAAAGAAAAAATTAAACTTTATTAGACATGCTTCAATCCACGATAGGATTCACTTGTTTGCCTATTTCAGGGTTGTACTGTTGTGACTACTTGTTTTACTCTAAAAATATACTAAGTAAATATGTTGTAAATCTCCATATGGGATATGGATCGAGCAGAGACCTAGACTCTCTCACCTTTAGGTTTGGAGTTGATTGGCCTATGTCAAAATTTTGCACATAGATAAACTTGGATCCTGGTCCAATAGGTATTTAAGAATTATTAATTCTACCATGCTGAAGAATATAAGATGATCATCAGCAGTAGGGCATTTCTTTTAGAAAGAAGTTCCTTAGAGAAGGAACTGATGCCTAAGAAAAGTTTAACTAGTAGAAAATGAATCGACATAATCTATTAAACCTACAGAATCGAATTTGATCAGATCAAATTCGGAGCCCATTAAAGTAGCACCTTTAAGAAGATCCGATAGAGTACCACGTTAACTGAATAGATAATTCAGTATTTAGGTCCGAGATGATGATCCTGTTGAGCTCGATGAGAACAACAAGGATCCGATCACCTATAGGGATGAAATGCAGTGGTCTAACTCTGAGAAGTAGCTTAGATCCATATAATCTAAATTAAAATCCATGAAAATCAATAGTGTGTGGACACTAGTTGATTCACCTAAAGGGATAAAATTCATTGGGTGTAAATGAATTTTCAAAAGGATCAAAGTAGCGCAGACGGAAAAGTAGAGACTTATAAAGCCCATCTATCTATCATCTCAGAGTTTGAACATATGCTTTGAACGTATGTCTTTGTTAAGAACAAAGACAAACCCTACATTTGTAAGTGGGCAAAATATTCTATAGTATTATTCCTTGTGTTGTCTATGGATGAAGTTCTCTTAATCAAGAATGGCATTCCAGCATTACAAAGAAAAAAGGTTTGGCTATCATCTAATTTCTCCATGTTCAAAATTAGATATGGTATACTCATTAATGGTAGTGAGTAGATACCAGTCTGATTTAAGTGAGAACCACTGAAAGATTGTATAGACAATCCCTAAGTATTTGAAAAATACTAAGGTCCAGTGACTCAAATATAAAAATTCTGACTTAAAACATATGGATGTTTTAATTTCAGTCAAAATAAGATGACAGCAAGAGAATGTTGGGTCATATCCTAATTGCTGGAGCAATCTACTGAAAAGGTTTCAAGCAGGATATGGTAGCCTATTCAGTTAGTAATGTAGAGTACATCGTGGCATATGATATTGCTATGTAAGCTGTATAGTTGCTAAGGTTCATTAGCGAGTTAGGAGTGGCACCCTCCATCGATGGTCCAGTCCTATCGTAGCACTGAAGCCATAGCTCAGACTAAAGAATCGAAGGACCAGCATATTCTGCATCGCTATCATCTTTGATTTTAGATCAGGATGATGTCGATTTTTGGAAGATCGATGGAAATGGAGAACTTGACCGACCCATTTGCTAAGACTTCGAAACTAAGTAGTTCTACGAACTCAAGTGGAAGATAGAATATTTGATATCATTTTGATTAGCTTTAGTCCAAGTGGGAGTTGTTGGAAAATGTATCCTAAAGTCAATCATCTAAGTGGTAGATGATTGAAATTAGTATATGATTGATCTAATAATAATAGTTATTTGGCTGGTTCATCATTAAAGTTCTATCTTTCTTAAATAAACTCCTAAATTATGATGAAGTTTTTTGAACCATAATCAATCGATAAAGAAAGATTTATCGGATGGTTCTTAGATTATTCACGATCAAATGATAAGTTATTAATAAAGATGATAACTTATTGAGTATAGATCGCTGTATGCCATATACGTTGGTTATCCTCATAACAAGTGGTGTGGAGACACTGGTATGGCATCGAGGTAAGATATAGGAGTATATTTGCACTAAATGTGATCAATGTAACACTCTACTATCAAGAGTAACTAGCTAAGGTCAATGGATATAAATGTTCCTTTGACTTGAGATTACCATGGTGACTTACAAGCAACTCACTGTACTTTTATGCCGAACTGCCTATATTTTTAATATAGGTTCGAAAGATTTTTGGGTATAGTCAAGTACTTATGAAGTCAATGTGTGAGTCAAGATAGGATGAACCACTCCTGATTAACTTTAAGAAGAGAATGATTCATTATGTTTCAATTTAGCAAAATCTAGGTCTGGGTAATTCTCGTGAGGAGACATAAAATTTGCAAAATTTTGAGACGTAATAGAGATGACTTGTATGAGTGTTGATAGTGTACTCAAAGTTGTCTTAAGCATTATTGGTCAAAAGGATGAATTATATGATAATCATGGGTCAGGGTTTTAAGAATGTTACTTTACATACATTCGATCTATCCGGACGTTGGAAACCATTGCTAGATGGTTACTTTAACTAGTATAGAAATTTGTTCCTATGCTACCAGCTTAGGTTTAAACCTATAGGATTATACATATAAGAGGTTGTAACTTAATCAGATGGTTAATCGATGAATAATAATTGCTCTTAGGTCAAACTATCAATACGATTGATGTTTGACCTAATGCAAGTATTGTAGGAGGATCGATTAGCAATTAGATTGCTAATTGACTGAATTTGATTGAGCAATCAAGTTAAGATCAACTCTAATTGAATTAGATTTAATTAAAATTAGTTTGGACTTAATTAGATTAAGTTTAATTGATTTATTGGATAAGCCAATTGTAAAAAAAAAAATCATTCCTAGTTGGACTAGCATTTGAGTGTACCTAATTTCTAATTGAGTTAGGATTTAAATTAGATTTAAATATGATTTAAATCTAAATTAATTGATTTTCTAGTTGGACTAGGATCATTCATAATTAGGCTTGCACTAATCCTATTTTAATTAAATTAAAAATTAGTTTGACCTAGTCAATACATGAGAATCCTAGTTAGACTAGGATTCCTTATTTCTCCCTTGCGCCATTATGTTGTTCCATGCCCACACTTTATTTCTAATTTTTTTTTGTAATTTCTCATGCCTAAGATAGCTTCTCCATGCCCTATAATCTCAAGTTTTAGAATCAAGTTTGACTTGGTCATAATTAGAAATTGGTTTGGATTTGATCTCTTGTTGATAGAGTTTTAGAAATCCAAAACTCTTCCTTATTGTTTGCGCCAAAATTAACCCACGCCCACCATGAATATTTTGTTGCCCTTTTCCTTCTTATTTTGTGTGATACTTTGGTGTTCTCCATGCACAAAAATTATGGGGAGGCGTCCAAGAGTTTGACGCCCCCAATCTCCTCTTTGTTTCCTTGTTCAACTAGGTCATTTTGACCTAGTCTTCCTATTTTCTTGGGATACCTCTTTCTAATTCTTTTAGGCATCAAAAACTCTGGTATTTTCCATGGCAAAAAGTAGAGAAAGAGAGGTCTTGGCATGGGGGTTATGGGCGCCTACATCCTTGGAGAAAAAATCTTCATTAAGACATGAAAGGTTCATGTCTTGATGAAGACAAAGGTAAGAAGAATGTCTTCCCTTATATTTTCCTTTCAATATTTATTTTCTTCTTATTTTTTATGATTTTTGTATGATAAAAATTTGAGGGAGAGAGAGGAAGAGTGCGTCGGGATCTGTACTCCAAGGTGTTGGGATAGAATAATTATTTTTGGACATGATCTGATCATGTCCTAATGTGAGAAGAAGAAGAGAAGAAGGTCTTCTTTTAGGATTTCTTTGAGAACTCTTCTTATCCATATTATGTGAGATTTTTCTATAAAAAAAATCAGCAAGTGTAAGATCTGAAAACATAAAAAAAAGTCTAAGGGAGAAGGTCTTTCCTTGTCCTAGTATAAAGATGTTTTTAGGATATCAATCATTGATGTCCTGAAAGAGAAGATTTATCTTCTTTTAGGACTTTTTCTAATGTGTTTTATTTCAAATTTTTGAAAGATCCAAAGGTTGGATTTCTTTCTTATTCCTCCTCTTATTCTTCATCTCTTGGAGTGTCCAAGAAATCTAAAGAATAAATTTTAGATTAACTATCTGGAGGGATCTGCAAGAAGCTAGCACTTCGAGTGGATCTTCATTCGACATATCTTCGATTTTGTTGCAGCCTCGTGTGGATCATCTGTAGAGATCGGACACATTGTGGCTCCAAAGGCAACAACGAAAATCAACCGCGGAGTTCTTGACCTATGCAAAGATAAGAGATTTGATCTCTTCTCTCACCTAGATGTGATCTAGGATTTGAATTTAGAATTATTCTAGATCTAGAATATTGATTTGATCAATACCAAAATATTTATTTTCTAATTTATGAATGTATTATGACATATTATAGGTTCTTGATGTAGGATTTAGTAATTAGATTACATGCTATTGTAGATTAAATAATTTAATTTACAACTTTCGTTGCATTATATTTTAAAAAGTTTTGAAATTCATGCATGAAATTCTACATATTTTTCAACACATTAAGGTCAAGGAGATAAATTATAAGGAAACTATATCCACATAGGTTCTAAGAGTGTTGCTTTATACATTTGATCTATCCGACCATTAGGTTTCATTGTTGGATAGTCCCTTTAATTGGTACAGAAATTTATTTCTATACTACTAGCTTAGATTTGAACCTATGGGATCATACACATAAGAGGTCTTGATATAATCAAGTGGTTGATCAATAATTTAGAATCGTTCTAAGGTCAAACAATCAATATGATTGATGTTTGACCTAGTACAAGTATTATAGAAGGATTGATTAGTAATTAAATTATTAATTAACTTAATTTAATTAAATTAGAGGACTGAGATTAAGTCTAATTAAATATAATTTAATTAAATTTGGTTTGAGCTTGATTGGATCAAGTTCAATTGGTTTATTGGATGAGCCAATTGCAAGCAAAAATAAGTCCCTATTCAATTAGGACTTGTATGCACCCAATTTTTAATTTGATTAGAAATTAAATTAGATTTAAATTTAATTTAATTTAATTTGATTATTTTTTTAGTTGGACTAAGATCATCTCTAATTGAGTTGCATTAGTTTTGATTTAATTGAGTTCAAATAATAAGTTAAACTAAGTTAAAACTAGAAGTCCTAGTGTGACTAGGATTTTTTCATCTTGCACCACCTTACTTTCCATGCCCCCCACACCAATTTTCTTGGAATTTTCATGGAGAATTTTATTTTTAGAGAGTATCCACACCTTTTTTATGTCTCCCATCATTTTAGAAGAAAATTAGTTATGGAATAGATCAAAACAAATAAGTTGTTTTGACTTAGGTCTCTATTGGATAGAGTTTGACACATTATCTTTCCTTATTTCTTTGAGGTACCAAACCACCTGATTTCTCTCTGATCTTTCTGTAAAAAATTGAAAACTTATTTGCACATATTTTCTAGAGTCAACAAAAAAAAATAAGGAGAGGATGCCTAAGAGTTGGGCACCCCAATCCTTGCTCAATTTGGACCTGCCTTTCTAGGTATTTGATCTAGACAAGGACTCTATCATAACTCTCAATTTGGGCATGAGTTTTTTATAAATTTTAGATCTGAGAGAGATTTCGGACGTGGGATGCTTTGGTGCAAAGAAGATCTAGACGTGGTGCTTCATTGAGACACAAGCCATTATGTCCTGGTGAGAGAAAAAGAAGGAACAAGAAAGAGTTCTTCTCCAGGATTTTTTCTTAATCCCTTCCTTCTTCTTTTGTGAGATTTTGAGAAGTGAATCCCTTCACAAATCTCTTTCTTCTTCTTCTGAATATTGGAGGGTCCAAGGATTGAAGAAGAAGATTTTAGATCAACCATCAAAGAAGGATCAGCATAGTACTAGCATGCTGTGCTGATTTTCTATTTTCTATCGTCGAACTTCAGATCTTAGATCAAGGCCTTGTATGGACATCCTATAGAGACTAGATATGTGTGTGGCTCAGAGCGACGACCTCAGCCTCAGATCAGCGAGTTGAAGAATCTAACTTACAAAGGCAAGGATGATGTAATCTTTCTTTTGGTTCTAGATTAGATCTCGTACAGTTTTGATGTTGATGTGATCAACATCATCCTTACTTATTTTTTATTTTTATATTTAATAGCATTCTTAAATCATATGATAAGATCCTAGATCTAGGATTCTTTCATGTATTATTAATGAATTAATATGATTAGTTTTTCTTTTCTGCTATATATTTTGAAAAAAAATTAAAATTTGATCATGAAATCCTAAATCTATTTCCTTCAGCTAGATATGGAATCCAATGGGTCATACACAAAAAAAATTGATCAAGGGTCTAATTGAATTAAATCGTGTTTGCAAATTGAATATGCTAGCACATGTTGTAAACCCTAGCCTTAGTTCAAATTGGATTTGGATTTGATTCATGTTTTGGTTTAAATTTTGGCAAAATTGGCTAACCTTTTTTATGAGGAGTTAAGCCATTTTAAAACACACTTAATGATCTCTCTCTCTCTCTCTCTCCCTCCTCAATGCCCCACATGCATTTGAATAGGTCAAAGTTTGTGGGCGTTGGATTTGTTTTGTGCGCCCATGGACATGTGATGCCCCATGGGATGGGGTGCCCCCCCTTTCTCTTCTTATCCATTTAATATATGTCATGTAACTTTATTTTCTGTGTGGACTTCTGAACTCTAAGGGCACTAAGAGTCCTTTTGAGTTTGAAACACTTAAGTGGTTATAAGTTAAATAGATAAGAACTTAAACCCTTTCCGCCCACTTTATCTCATGCGCCACCTAGAGTCCATTTTGTAATGGACTCTTAGTGGATCTTCACGCCAGAAATTTCTCCACGCCCCATCAGATTTGGCTTCCCTTATTATGGCCATTGGATGGCTATTTTGCACGGATCAAAGGTGGAGATTGATGGTGCCAATGAGAATCCTCGTGATTCTTCGAAAAAATACTGGACAATAAATTCACAAGAGTCCTTCTGCTTGAAGCGACTCTTCGGATTAATTTTTGATGCTTTCCATGTGTCCTAGACTTCTGATAGACATGAGATCTGGTGGATGGGTGTAAGATATGAATGAGATTTTCATGGGAGAGCGTGAGATGATTTTGTTAGCATCCGATCAACACCTATAAATAAGTGGGTACCCAGGGCTTTCGGATTCATTCCATCAAATCTCTTCTTTCTTACATCCTTATCCTATTATTCTTCTTTCTTTGTCTTGTCAAGATAAGGTCCTAAATTAGGATAAGAAATCTTCTTTAGGACAATGACTAAGGAAGAAAAATAGGCAAGACAAGGAATAGGAAAGTAAGTAAAAAAGAAAAGATTAGGGAAGAGGAAAGGTTGCCTTTCTCTAAGATGTTCGAATAGTTCTCTTTCTTTCCTTGTTGAGATAAAGTCTTAATTAGGACAAGAAGTCTATTTTAGGATAAGGGCTTAGAAAGAGAATTAGAAAAGATCAAGGGAAGAAAGAAGTAAGAGAGAGAGGTATTGGTGCTAACACTTGTTATAGTGTAGTTTTGCTAGGATATGTTAATCAGCTTCTTCATAGAAGAATTGATCAACATGATCCAACGTGTGAAGGGTTAGAGTCTTGATCAAGTCCCTATGTGGATCACCGTTAGAGGGCGTACACTTGGATGCCTAGTGGAAAAATTGATTACCGGCTTCTTTCTATCTTCATCAGCCTAAGATATTCTTCTAAACCTTTTATATTGGTATGATATTATAGTATATGATTGTTAATCATCAAGATGATCTTGGGTTAGGGTTTGATGGTTTGGATTTCATGATAAAATTTTTGAAATCCATGCTTCCGCTGCCCCATTGGATTCCTCTAGCAAAGCACTAAAGAAAGGCACATCATAATACTCCACCAGTTAATGACTTAAAACATGTATGTAATTAACACTTTAATCAAAATTAGTTTATTTTCAACCACCCTCCCCTCCTTAAACCAAATTTTCATCAATCATATATTATTGTTGCTTTTTAAAAGACATTGGACATGAGAGGCTTGGAGTTGTTACTCTAGTCATTGCAAAAACCTTCAAATAATTTTAAATGCAAAAAAGTCAATGGTTATCTCAATTGATGTGAATGGCCTACAAAAAGCCTTCAACTGCTCGCATGATAGTTTTACTTGCTTCCATGGCACTTTCTTAAGAGCATATTTATTTTCCCTTCCACTTTAAGTGTATATTGAACAAATTCTTCTCCCCAAAAATTAATATAGGCCTTTTCATATTCTCAAACATTTTGGTCTGCATGAAAATTTAATATTTTGAATTTCTATACTCACAAAATCATAGATCTCTGTTTGTTCAATATGAATTGCATCTTTTTTTTTAGGGCTTTATTTTCTTTTACCTCTTCTACTTCTTCAGCATTTGAAATTTCAATTTGTTCTAGCTTCTCGTTATTATATTTGATTTGTTCAATTTTTTTTCTTTTGTTCAATTTTCTCTTCTATTTTTCAATTTCTTCTTCCTTTTTCCTTTTCTTCTTTCCTTTCCTTCAACTTTCTTTAATATGCATTTTGTAGGCTTAAAGACATTTAATAAACCACAAGCTTGAAAATAGATTCTAGATTGAATAGTCCATATTTTATAATTAGAGAATGCTAATTTTTCTACACTAAAATTCATCTCCATTCTCTCTCATTTTTCTTCACCTTCTCTTTTCTCCATTGTCTAACTCAATACCCATTTGACATCAATCATCTTTTATCCTTCCTAAAGAGAAGCCAACTTCCTAGTCTTATTCCTTTCAATTGCTTTGAACTCCTCAACCCTAGCTTGCTTTCATCTGTCATCTTGCACCATTTCTTCAACACCCATGGATTCTCATCTAACAAATAAACAAAATAGAGTTAAATCATTACTTTGCTCTTCCATTATCGCATGGATTTCTCTTGAACCTCTCATCTTGATGGCATGATTCTTGAACTTTCACTTGAGGTAGAGGATGATGCCAATAATAGAAGAGGATGCCATTGAACGACCATGGGGAGGAAAACTAGGAGGTGACGATGTAGTAGATACTTGTGGTTCTTCAGCTTCTTCTTCAATTACTAACACCAATTTCTTTGATACCAATTCTTTAATATGAATATCACCTAGGAATTTTTACATTTTCAAGCATTTTTTTTTCATATGAATATTATTCTATTTCTTTAATGTTCAAATTCTTGACATCATAAATAATTGCCTCATCATTTTTCTTTTACTACTTGGACTATATCATGAATGAGGATATTCTTGGCACAAAAGTATTTTAGGCTCATCACCTTCTCAATGTTTTGCAATTCAAAATTTCATTTTCTAATTTTATTTTTCTTCTAACTTCTAAAAGCTCTGCTCTTTCATTTGCTGACATTCTTCCAATTAACTTTTCATTTTTCTCTTCTAATCCTTTTTTTTGTTTTCCTCTTTCTCATTACATTCAACAAATTGTTCATTCTTAATTTTCTTCTTCAATTTCATTTTCAAAACATTCTTCCAAAAATTCATCTTCATTACGATTCACTAACTAATATTATTATATTAAGACTTCTATCGCATGACAAAAGCAAATGAATTCAAGTTTTTCTCATAACTTGTTTGAAGATTTTGTATCTTTAACATGTCTCCAAATTTCTTGATTTATTTCATTTTACATAATTTTCAACACTATCTCCCTTCCTTTCTTGAATTTTCTTTTACAATCAACATTAGGATTCTTCAATAGTGTCCCATATGTTAGAAGCTTGTAACCAAGTATAACTTTGGATGCTCAAAATTTTATAGTTTGAATACATTAATTTCTCTTATGAAGAAAGCATATATCATTTTCTTCTTTCTCTTTCTCTCTCTCCCTCTCCTTCTCTCCTTTTTTCATTTTTCATTTTCTTTTTAGTCACTTCACACATTGAGGATAATAGTTGTTGGTGCGAAATCTAGTTGACACCAAAATCCATGCTAAAGTCGGAGAGGAGGAGGTCATCGCTGGCGACCTACAAAACAAGTCTCGATCGGAGTCGGGGGTGATGGCTCCGGCAAGACCCTCCAACGATCAAGTCAGCTTTTTTGGCCAACAAAAATAGAGTGCTTAGGAAAGAAAGTGGTAGAGTCTCAAGAGGAAGAAGAGTGCTTAGAAAAAATATATATGGAGAATCTCCTTTATAGATGGAGCCTATAATAAACTGATGGTGACAGTCATAACTATTGAGTAGTGGGCTGTTCAGGCTATGTGGAGTCTGTTACGAAGAGTGGTATCCATTATCGTGACATGCTAGTCTGTTGAAATTTATTAGTTGAAGTTTGGAGGAGGTAGGCACTGGCGGCAAAGAGCTTCAAGTTTCATCAATTTAAAGGAGTTTGAACTCCTTCAGGATTGTCTGTGTGTAAGTAAATTTATGCTATGCAGATTGCTGGATCCGCATAGGTGTGGAGGCCCTTCTAGGTGACTGAAGGGAGTTCGGTTGGAAGGGGTTCAAAAGTCTGCTGGAGAAATCCTGAAGAAAGTCCATTGGAGAAATTTGGAAGGAGGTCTGCTGGAAGGATTTGGAAGAAGTTCGACTGACAGAAAAATTTGATTGAGGATGAAGTCTGGAAGGAGTCTAACTGATGGAGGAGTTCGACCGTCGAAGAAGTTTGGAAGACTTACGATCGAGAAAGGTCGGTTGGAGGAATATCGAAAGGAGCCTACCTAGGATGAAGAAGTTTGGTTGAAGGAGAAGTTTGGAAGACTTGCGATCGAGAAAGGTCAGCTGGAGGAATATCGAAAAGAGCTTGCTTGGGATGGAGAAGTCCGATTGAAGGATAAGTTTGGAAGATTTACGATCGGAGAGAGCTGACTGCCTGGGGTGGAGGAGCTCGGCCATCCCTACCATTCAAGCTCATCAGGAGGAGGTCCAAAGGGATCTTACGAATTCGATCAAGGGTCAAACTTGGTCGTTGCTATCAGACGGGATCATTCAGCTATCAGATATCCAGTCGAACTTTGAAAGGAGCAGGTTCGCCCCCAACAATAGTCCTTCCTTTCGAGTTTGAAATTTGAAGGAAAAGAGTGTAGATGCGGCTGTCAAAGTTCTACAAAACAAGTCTCGACTAGAGTCCAGCAAGACCCTCCGATGATCAAGTCAGCTCTTTTGGCCAACAAAAATAGAGTGCTTAAGAAAGAAAATGGTAGAGTCTCGAGAGGAAGAAGAGTGCTTAGAAAAAATATATCTGGAGGATTTCTTTTATAGATAGAGTCTGTAATAAACTAATGATGACAGTCATAACTGTTGAGTAGTGGACTATTCAGGCTATGTGAAATTTATTGCGGAGAGTGGTGTCCGTTGTTGTGACATGTTAGTCTGTTGAAATTTATTAGTTGAAGTTTGGAGGAGGTAGACACTGACGGTGAAGAGCTTCAAGTTTCATTAATTTCAAAGGAGTTCAGACTCCTTCAGGATTGTCTGTGTGTAAGTGGATTCATGCTGTACAGATTGCTGGATCCGCGTAGGCATGGAGGCCCTTCTAGGCGACTGAAGGGAGTTTGATCGAAAGGGATTTGAAAGTCTGCTGGAGAAATTCTGAAGAAAGTCCATTGGAGAAATCTAGAATGAGGTCTGTTGGAAGGATTTGGAAGGAGTTCGACTGATAGAGAAATTTGATTGAGGATGAAGTTCGAAAGGAGTCTAACTGATGGAGGAGTCTGACCGTCGGAGAAGTTCGAAAGACTTGCGATCGAGAAAGGTCGACTGGAGGAATGTCGAAAGGAGCCTGCTTGGGATGGAGAAGTTCGACTGAAGAAGAAGTTCGAAAGACTTAAGATCGAGAAAGATCGACTGGAGGAATATCGAAAAGAGCCTGTTTGGGATGGAGAAGTTTGGCTGAAGGATAAGTTTGGAAGACTTGCGATCGAGGAGAGCTGACTGCCTGGGGTGGAGGAGCTCGGCCATCCCTACCATTCAAGCTCATCAGGAGGAGGTCTGGAGGGATCTTATGAATTCGATCAAGGGTCAAACTTGGTCGTCGCTATCGGACGAGATCATTCAGCTATCAGATATCCAGTCAAACTTCGATAGGAGTGCATTCGCCCCTAACAATAGTCCCTCCTTCTGAGTTCAAAATTTGAAGAAAGAGAGTGTAGATGCGGCTATCAAAGTTCTGCAAAATAAGTCTTGATCGGAGTTGGGGGTGATGGCCCTGGTAAGACCCTCCGATGATCAAGTCAGCTCTTTTGGCCAACATAAATGGAGTGCTTAGGAAAGAAAATAGTAGAGTCTCGAGAGGAAGAAGAGTGCTTAGAAAAAATATATCTAGAGGGTCTCTTTTATAGACGGAGCCTATAACAAACTGATGGTGACAGTCATAACTATTGAGTAGTTGGCTGTTCAGGCTACGTGGAGTTTGTTGTGGAGAGTGGTATCCATTATCATGACGTGCTAGTCTGTTGGAATTTATTAGTTGAAGTTTGGAGGAGGTAGGCGCTGGCGGCAAAGAGCTTCAAGTTTCATCAGTTTCAAAAGAGTTCGAACTCCTTCAGGATTATCTATGTGTAAGTAGATTTATGCTGTGCAGATTGCTGGATCCGTGTAGGCATGGAGGCCTTTCTAGGCGACTGAAGGGAGTTCGATCGGAAGGGATTCGAAAGTCTGCTAGAGAAATCTTAAAGAAAGTCCATTGGAGGAATCTAGAAGGAGGTCTACTGGAAGGATTTGGAAGGAGTTCGATTGATGGAGAAATCCAATTGAGGATGAAGTCCGAAAGGAGTCTAATTGATGAAGGAATCTGGCCGTCGGATAAGTTCGAAAGACTTACGATCGAGGAAGATCAGCTGGAGGAATGTCAAAAGGAGCCTACTTGGGATGGAGAATTTCTGTTGAAGAAGAAGTTCGGAAGACTTACGATCGGAGAGAGCTGATTGCCTAGGGTGGAGGAGCTCAGCCATCCCTGCCATTCAAGCTCATTAGGAGGAGGTCCGAAGGGATCTTGTGAATTCGATCAAGGGTCAAACTTGGTTGTCGCTACCGAACGGGATCATTTAGCTACCAGATATCCAGTCAAACTTTGGTAGGAGCAGATTTGCCCCCAACAATAGTCCCCCCTTTCGAGTTCGAAATTTGAAGGAAGAGAGTGTAGATGTGGCTGTCAAAGTTTTTTTTGGCTTTCCGCGCTCATCAGGATGAGACATTTTGGCATTTACCATGCTAGTTTCGAAGCTCTTTAAATTTAAAATGACTTTGAGAAGATGATCCTTCAAATTTTCCATTGCAATACTGTCCTCGGTATGATGTAATTAAAGATTTGCTTATTGCCACTCCTCGGCTAGGATGAGTGGAACACGCGGCGCACATAGATCGACCGAAGGCGACTCATAATCATAACCGTCTCAGGCCTCTTTTCGGCTATTTAAGGCCTTCTTCCTCCTCTGAAACCCATTTCACTCGAGTCTCCTTCTTTCTTCAGCTCCTGCTCTTCTTCTGTCTGAGAGTTTCAATTCTTTCCTTCATCTTTTCTGATTCCAGGTGTTCCTCCATCCGATTTTCGTCGCACCCATCATCTCTTTGTCATCCCCAATCAACTTAGGTTAGCCTCTCAATATCTATTATCAATTAGTCTTGCCTCTTTTACTCCTTATTCTTTCGATTTTTTCATATAAGTTTTTGTACTTCATTTTTTCCTGCTTTTTGGGGGCTTTCCGAGGGGGTTTACTTCGATTTGGATGTCTTCTAAAACTTTTCAATCCATCGGTTCTTGGAGCTCATCCAAATCAGCCTTCCTAGATCTCATCCTCCTAACCAAGGTTGAGCCTAAAAACATGTCTCATCAGCCTTTTGCTCTAGACACCTTCCCTTCTATCCTTACTCCGAATGACCTCTCCCTGAATAGGATACAGTATGGTATCCCATCGACGTACGACCTTGAGTTCCTCGGGTCAGATGACCATGCTAGTTTGCCTCCAATCGATCGATTTTGTTTGTATTTGGAAGTCTTGCGTGTCGGACTTCAACTTCTAGCTTCTTTCTTTGTAGTCATCCTATTTCGCTTTTTGAACATCTCCTTTGCCTCTGTCGTACCGAACTCCTTTCAGTTCGCAATCAGCTTTCTTTTTCTCTATCACCTGGTCGAAGTTCGATCGACTGTCTCACTCTTTCAAAATTTTCATACTTTTAAGCATCATCCTTCCGTAAAGGATTGGCGGTACTTTTTCCTCCAATTCGGTAAGAAGGGGTTATTAAAAGATTCTTCTTCTTTCATTTATAACTTAAAGAAAAAGTACTTCTTTGTCTGATGCCCGATCTTGATGCTTGGTCTTCCTCCTTAGAGCTTCCTCCGGGAATCAGTTCATCGAGCTCCTAATCTGGACGGAGCCAACCTCGAGTTTTCTAATAAACTCAAGGCTTACCGAGCTGTCCTCCTTTTCGACCTTCTGAAGGAGCAGATCTTGTTCAACCTTGGCCTGAGCCCTCTTGATCCTACTGGTATTAAGTGCATTGTATATATATGTATATATATGAATTCTCATGAGGTTTCATATGTACCTTGCCTGACTATAATTTTTTCTTTGTTATAGAGATGGACACCGATGCCGTAGAGAGGCTCGCTAAAGGCCTTTATGTCTAGAAGAAAAGAAAGGAAAAGGCCCCAGGTGAGAGCTCGAAATGAGAAAAGATCGATGCCTCCGATCCCGTGGCTTTTGTTGCCATCACTGCTACTCCTGAGGTCTGTCCGGGAGACGAGGTCATACCGACTGACCGCGCCATCATCATAGAGAGGGAATCTCTTCCCTTCGAGCCTGCAAATCTCCCCTCCAAGGACCATGCGCTCGATCCCCCTACCGACAAAGAGAAGGAGAGGAGGAAGGAAAAAGCAGCCATCATAAAGAAGGCTCGCAAGGTGCATCTGGGCGAGCCCGACCGAGGCGGCAGTGAAGACCAGGGGGTGGACCAGTTCGGTAACCTGGACATCATTCCGAATTTAATTGACAGGTTCATCCTTCTACCGACCTTGACCAAAGACAGTTCATCTTGGAGTCTCTTGGAACTATCCTTAGGGTAATCTTCTCGCCATACTTCATTTTTATTTTCTCATCCTTTCTTTCTTCACCTTATAGCGACCTGTTCATGGCAATCGGGCCACCACATGCTTGCCCATCTCAAGAGGGCAAATCGCTTGGAGGTCGAGGTGTTGAAGATCCGAAAAGACCTTCAGGTTGAGATCAATCATCTTCAGATAATGATTGTCGAGGCTTAGCACCTCGTGGGGGAGAAGAAGATGAAAAGTGAGAGCCTGTATGGTGTACTTCGAAGGAAGGAGTTCATCTCGGTCAGACTCAAGACAGCGTTGGCTCTGAAGAAAGAGGAGAAAAAAGAAGCCAAGCTCAAGGTTGCCGAGTTGGAGGCCCAACTGGCGAAGTCCATTTTGGAGGTGATGGCCCGAGCCATGGAGGAGTTTAAGATCTCCTTTGAAATGAAGGACTTGAATATCACCTTCAGCCAGGAGGCGTTCATCAAGGGCTTCGAGCTCTACGAAGGCAGGATGGCCCGGAGGTTCCCCAAGCTTGACCTCGACTTTCTGAAAAAGGAGGAGGCCGATGATGAAGTGGGACCATCCAGCATCGGGATCGATCTTTCTTCTGTTGAGCCTGCTGTGGAGGTGCTCGAGCCTACTTCAGAGGTGCCTGAGCCTTCTGAGAGTGCCCCAACTTTTTCTGCCACTGCACCCCCTGAGGTTGTGGACCTCGAGTAGTTGTATCTTTTTCTTTTTCTCTATTGACTTGCTTTGTACTTAAAAATTTCTAGTTAAATAAAAATGAATTCACTTTTGTCTATACCTTTCTTCATATTGGTGTTGTGTCATATGTTATCCAGTATCCTCCCACCGACCAGGGTCATAACTTGCCGTCCCCAATCAATGCCGATCTCTTACCTCAGGGAGTCCCACTGAAGCCTTTGATGAAGAGCTTAAAGAAGGAAGTCCATCATTTGAAGAAGAAGTTGGAAAGGATGAAGGACGATCTTTCGATTTCTCAGAAGAATGCCTCAGAGGCGACCAAAGAAGTCACTCACCTTCAAAACTTATACATGAAGGATTCCACAGACTTCGGCATTCGGAAGGATATTTTTGAGAGGGAGCTTGCTGAACTCAAGAAAAATGTCAGCCACAAGTCTTGGGTGTTAACGGCGAAGATCAACTCTCTCATAATCGAGCTTAAAGCGATGAAGGAGAAGATCCAATTGTTGGAAGAAAGTTCACCATGGTCCTTTGATAAAGTGCGATACGAGTGGGACTGGTCAAAGAAGTTCTTTATACTTCAAAAGTAGTTGCATGATGCTGAGCTCGTCTACGATACCTATCGATTAGGTTGGAGTGAGAGGATATCTAAACTCGAGCAAAAGCTTCATATTGCTAATGGCAGAATAGTTCGGCTCCAAAAATAGCTGAATGACAGTTACCAAGTTGGCACAAGAAAGAAGTCAAAGAAGATTGCCTTTTTTAGGAGGATTGTCGACGAGCTTTCAGAGTCAGTCGGGGAAGAAAAGGTCGAGGTGCAATGGCTGAGCTCTAGCTGACCTATGAGCAGCAAGCCGTTAAGAATGTGGAGGCCGAGTCCGAAGTCTTGAGGAAGCAGCGGCGAGAGCTTGAAGGCAAGTTTCAACACATCAACAGGATGTACATAGATGGTTTACTAGAAAAGAAAGAGCTTGAGAAAGAGATCTTAAGATTGAAGCAGGCCTTGGTGATGGCTAGGGCCGACAATCCAAAATTTGAGGAGTCTAATTCATTTTAAGGCTTCAATCTTTCTTCTTCTTTTTTTTTTTTCATGTAATCGATCTTGCTGATCTTTATTTTGCATGTAATGAACTTATATTTATAATAAGATGGTACCTTTTTTCATCATCATTCGCCTTACATGAATTCAATGCTTGCTTGTGTCTTCATTTTTTCTACTTTTCCTTTCTTCTGTATTGTCTTTCGATGAAGTGGTTGTTGTGGATGCCTATCTGAGGTTCTTTTTGTGGATCCAGGAGTAATTTTTCTTCTTGCGTCTCATACGGTCAGGTAGTCGTAGGAGAAATACGTGTAAGGATCGGTGATAGGATTTCTTCCTTCTCTTTGCTTTAGGTTGGGAGTTCGTTTGGGACCACTGGATGCCCCCTCCTTTTTATCCTCAGCTTAGGTTAGCAAGGCCTTCGACTTTGCTCATATTATGATGAGGTCCTCCTCCTGTTCCTAACATGGCTGTAGGGGCATATTAGGGCCGTTGTCAGGGCCTCTCCCCTCATCTCATCTTAAGTTAACAAGGCCTTCGACTTTGCTCATGTTAGGACAAAGTCCTCCTCTTATTTCTAATGTGGCTATAGAGGCATATTGGGGCCGTTGTCAGGGCCTCTCCCCTCCTCTCATCTTAAGTTAATGAGGTCTTCGACTTTGCTTATGTTAGGATGAGATCCTCCTCCTATTCCTAATGTGGCTGTAGGAACACATTAAGACCATTGTCAGGATCTTTCTCCTCATCTCGTCTTAAGTTAATGAGACCTTCGACTTTGCTCATATTAGAATGAAGTCCTTCTTCTGTTCCTAACATGGTTGTATGGGCATATTAAGGCCATTATCAGAGCCTCTTCCTTTCTCTCGTCTTAAGTTAATGAGACCTTCGAGTTTGCTCATATTAGAACGAGGTCCTCCTCCTATTCCTAACATAGTTGTGCTTGTCGTATAGTCAAGTTCGAACTGTAACTCTCCACCATTATAAATGTACAATAAAGATTAGGATGTTAAAGTAGGAAGATTTTATTGCAACCAAATCATTGGTAATACATCCATAGATTTTTCGAATTCCATGGTCAGGGTAGGTCTGCTCCTTCGAGCTCCTTTAAATAGTATGTCCCTGGTCGGATGATTTCTTTAATCTCATAGGATTCTTCCTAATTTGGGGCAAGCTTTTCCTAATTCTGAGGTTGTGCAATAGCTGCTCGCCAAAGTACTAAGTCCCCCATTTTAAATATTTTACCTTTGACTTTAGAGTTGTAGTGACGAGCTACTTTTTGCTTATAGATTGCCATCCGAATTTGAGTTTTTTTCCATTTTTTCTTTAACAAGTCGAGGTTAGCCCTGAGGTCCTATGTGTTATGTTGCTCATTGAATGCCATGACTCGTGCTGACGGAAGTTTGAGTTCTATTAGGATGACCACTTCTGTTCCAAAAGCTAAGGCAAATGGGATCTTTTCAGTTAGTAATCTTTGGATAGTTCAGTATGTCCAGAGCACATAATAGAGTTCATCCATTCATGTCTTCTTTACTCTTTCAAGTCTTGCTTTGATACCTTACAGTAGGGTTCTGTTTGTTACTTCGGCTTCGTCGTTTGCTTGTGGATGGATAACTGATGTAAAATGATGGAAGATGTTCAAATCTTCACAAAATTTAGTAAATCTTGCTCCGACAAACTATCGTCCATTATTTGTTATGAGGGTTCAAGGCAAGCCAAATCTGCAAATGATCAACTTTCAGACGAAGTCCTGTACTTTTGCTTTAGTGATTTTCGTCAGAGGTTCAGTCTCGACCTACTTTATGAAATAATCTATTGCCACCAAGTTGAACTTATGCTGTCCAGATGCCATGAAAAAAGATTTGAGTATGTCCATCCCCCGTTGAGCAAATGGCCACGAGACGCTTAGGGGTGTAAATTCGGAAGCTGGTTGCCTTTGAATGTTTGCATTTCTCTGACAATGGTCACATTTCTTGACATATTCTACAGAATCATGGTACAAGATCGATCAATAGTAATCCTGCCGAAGTAGTCTGTGTGATAAGGATCTGGCCTCTACATGACTTTCGTAGATTTCTTTATGCACTTTCCGTAAGGCAAAGTCGGCTTCTAAAGGCCTGTGATATCTCAAGAGCGATAAGAAATATGATCTTTTGTATAGCTTGCCTTCATATAGAACATACTGGGAGGTTTGATTTCTAAGTTTTCGAGCTTCCTTCGGGTCATGAGGAAGAGCTCCATCCTTGAGATAAGCAATCAATGGGTCGATCCAACATGGCTCATGGTCGATCTGCATTATAGACTATTATTCTTTCAGATTTGGATGTTTCAAGACTTCAAAGAAGACTTCCTTGGGCAGCTCAGTCGGGGCTAATGTTGCCAGCTTTGAGAGAAGGTTGGCCCTAAAGTTTTTCACTCTTGGGATCTACCTGATGTCAAAATTGTTGAAGGCTAGAGTCAAGCTCTTTACTTTCTTGAGATATTTTATCATGTTTTCTTCTCGAGCCTCATAATTACCACTAACTTGTCTGACCACCAATTGAGAATCACTATAGACTTGGAGTCCATCTGCTTCCAATTCTTTGGTGATCCTTAATCTTGCAATCAAAGCTTCATATTCGATCCCATTATTTATGGCAGAAAATTTGAAGCACAGTGCATATTCAGCAACGACTCCTTTTGGGTTAACCAAGATCAGCCTTGCACTCGCACCAGAAGCATTGGATGAGCCATCTACATATAGAGCCCAAAAATCTTCGAAGAGGTCGGCTCTTTCCTTAGAGAAACTTGGTTGTAACTAGGGAACATTGACTTCAATCTGTTCAAGCTCGGCTTCATCCGGAATGGTGCACTTAACTATAAAATCTACTAGAATTTGGACTTTGATCGATGGCCGAGGTTGGTAGTTGATGTCAAACTTGGTGAGCTTAATTATCCATTTTGCTATTCTTTCAGAGGCATCCATTTGATGAAGAATTATCTTGATTGGTTGATCAACGAGGAGGGTTATGGTCTGCCCTTGGAAGTAAGGTCAAAGTCTCTGGGCTGCAATCGGTAGGGCATAAGTTAGTTTTTCTAACTTAGTATACCTAGTCTCAGCGTCCTTCAAGACTCGATTTATGTAGTAGATCGATCGCTGTACTTTCACATCTTCTTTGACTAGAACTGCCATACGGACCGCTAGGAAGACCGTCATGTACAAAAATAATTTCTCTCTAGATTCGAGCTTTGCTAATAGGAAAGGTAAACAGAGGTAGTCCTTGAGCTCTTTAAAGGCTTGTTGACATTCGGTGGTCCAGCAGAAGTTCTTTGACTATTTTGAAACTTGAAAGAAGGGCATGCATCGCTTGACCGACCTCAAGATGAAGTGGTTTGGGGCTACCACTTTTTCAGTCAGGCGCTGAACTTCTTTAATTGATTTTGGAGCAGTCATCTCTTGAATGGGCCGAATCTTCTTTGGATTTGATTCAATTCCGTGCCTTGACATCATAAATCTCAAAAAAATTTTCAAAGTCATTCCGAAGGTTTACTTGGTTGGATTCAGCTTCATCTTGTACCTCCTAAGGGCGTCGAAAGTCTCTTCAAGATCGACAATGTGATTTATTAAAGCTCGGCTCTTGACAAGCATGTTGTCTACATATACCTCCATGTTATGATTGATCTGCTTCTTTAAGATTTTATTGATCAGGTGCTGGTATGTTGCTCCTGCATTTTTAAGTTCAAAAGGCATAACCCTATAACAGTAAAGACCATGGTCAATAATAAAAGTAGTTTTCTCCTTGTCCTCTGGTGTCATTTGGATTTGGTTATAGCCAAAAAAGGCATCTATAAAAGTGAGGAGCTCGTAGCCTGAGGTCGCATCCATCAGCTGATCAATCCTGGGTAGGGGGTAGCTGTCTTGTGGACAAGCTTTGTTCAACTTTTTAAAATCTATGCATATTCTCCACTTACCATTCACCTTTTTAACGAGCATGATGTTGGAGATCCAGTTCAGATAGTTGACTTCTCGGATGAATTCGGTCTTGAGGAGCTTGTCAACTTTCTCTGTAATTGCTTTCCACCTCTTTGGAGCATGGCTGCACATCTTCTCTTTCATTGGCTGATGTTTAGGATCAACAATCAGGCGATGTTCCATGACCTCCGCATCTATCTCGGGCATGTCATCGGGGATCCAAGCAAAAACATCTACGTTCCTCCTTAGAAATTCGACAAGCTGCTCTCGTATCTCTTCTGCTAGGTTGGTGCGGATCTGTACCATGTGCTTTGCATTCCTATCATTCAGTGGGATGAAAACAAGGTCTTCCACAGGCTCTCCCCACTCTTCCATTAGATCATCATAGATATCCAACCCGTCAATCGAACAAGGACCTGGCCGCCTACCCCTCTACAAGGCAATTGAATAGCAATGCCTCACCAGGGCATGATCTCCTCTGACTTCTCCAATCCCATAGTTTATTGGAAATTTTATTTTCAAGTAGTATGTCGACACTACTATCCGAAGTGCATTTAGACTAGGTCGATCGAGGATTGCATTATAAGTTGATGGAACTTTTACTACTAGAAAGTCCACCTATGCCTTGGACTATTTTGGATATTATCCTGCAGCCACAACCAAAGTTATTATGCTTTCAACTAGTACTGCATCACCAATGAAGCCTACCAATGGAGAGTTCATTGGTCTAAGCCGACTATGAGGTATAGACATTTTGGAGAAAGCATCATAAAAGATATCGACCAAACTTTTATTATCAATAAGGATGCGGCGTACATCATAGTTTGTAATATTTAAAGCAATTACAATTGCATCGTTATGCAGGAACTGAACTCCCTAGGCATCTACTTCAGTGAAAGTTAGGGTCTCCTTAGTTCTCCACCTCTTTGTCGGTCTCCTAAATCCGTCGGCCTCCTCTTATCAAAGTTTTCTAGAGATGGTGTTGATGATACCGAGAGGTAGCCGATCTTCTTGTTGTTCCTTCCTCTTTGGCAGTTCTAGTTGTGGTAGTGCGCTTGGCCGATCCTCTCTTTTCTCAGATCGATGCCATAGAATCGGTCAAGTCGGTCTCATCTGATGAGCTCCTCGATCTCATCTTGAAGCTGAATACATTCTTTAGTATCATGATCATGGTCACGATGGTAGAGACAGTATTTATTGGGATTGTGCTTGTCAGGATGAGTGCGCATTCTCTCCGGCCTCGACAGTTGCTCCGTTATTTTCATCAGTACTTGAGTTTTTGGAGCATTGAGGAGAGCATAGTTGTGGAACCTTCTGAGGAAGGAGCCCTATCGTGCCCTTCTGTTAGGGCTTCTTTATTTTTGAGCTTGGAGAGGGGTTTAGACTCACTTACGCTCGGAGGAAGTTCTGGAGCGCGGTTGAGCTTCGCTCGACCTTTCTTCAGCTTCTGGCATACTCGACTTGCCCGCTCACCGCTCTCCGATGGCTTCACCATCCTTGGCCTTAAAGGTCTCTTCTACTCGAGCGCAACCTTCAGCTCGGGCCAGCATATCAGCAAAGTCCCTAGGATACTCCTTCAGGAAGAACAGCAGATTGTTCATCTGAAGGCCATCCTTTAGTATAGCCATAGCGACAAATTGGTCCAGATTATGAACCTCCAGCACAGCAGTATTGAACCGGATGACATAGGCTCGGATGGACTTCTCTTTCTTCTGCTTAGTGTTAACGAGGAGTCTGAACCTCGGTAGGATCGTCGATTGCTGACGAAGTGAGTCGCAAACTAGTGGCTCATCTGATTGAAGGAGAAGATGGTACCCGACTTAAGTATCGAGTACCAGTTCCTAGCTATTTTTTTCAAAGTGGATGGAAAAGCTCGGCAAAGAATGATGTTTGGTGCGCCATAGAGTAGCATCATCGTTCAGAAGGCCTCCAGATGATCGATCGAATCGGTAGTCCCATCGTAGCTCTCGAATTGAGGAAGCTTGAAGTTCGATGGGATTGGTTCCGCATGATTTGATGAGAGAAAGAAGGATCGGTGTAGATATCATTACTGTAAGAGAAGATATCATTACTGTGTAGATATCATTACTGTAAGAGAAGATATCATTACTGTGAGAGAAGATATCATTACTGTGTAGATATCATTACTGTGAGAGAAGATATCGAAGCATGGCAGAGTTTCTCAATCCATTGGTTCATTTCTTGCAGCTTTCGGTTCAGAAGATCTTCGCGATCATGGATCTCTAGAGTTTTCTGGCTGAACGGGGGCAGAGTCCCTCCAGGGATAGAGTCATGGTCAGAGTAGGGGCTCGCTATCCTTTGCTTCTCTTTTTTAGAGGTGACTGGCCAACTCGCCCAAGTCGGTCGTCCCTAGATGAGGTCCTGAGATTTCAGAGAAGCCTGCTTCGATCGGACCGACACTGGAGGTCGCTGCTACTGCATGGCCTGCACTGCTTTAATGAAATCTTTAACCTACTGAACCAGCAGGTTAAATTGCTATGCGTCCACCATTGTCGTTGGTGGTACTTGAGATGTCGGGGATGAGATGGGGGCGGGCAGATCTGGATGAGATCTGGCAGCGGAAGTGGTCGACCGTTGGGTGGAAACCTTTCTGGGAGGCATCATTATGAGATCGACTGGGAAAGAATAACTCCGAGGGGGAAGAAGAGAGATCTCTATTGAGCACTCCTTTAAGAATAAGAGAACCTCAAGAGAAAGAGATTCCTTCCTCCAGTGCCAATCTTATTGGTGCAAAATCTGATTGACGTCGAAATCAGCACTAGAGTCAGAGAGAAGGAGGTCATCGTTGACAACCTGCAAAATAAGCCTTGGCCGGAGTCGAGGGTGATGGCCCCAGCAAGACCCTCCGATGATCAAGTCAGCTCTTTCGGCTAACAGAAATGAAGTGCTTAGAAAAAAAAGTGGTACAGTCTCGAGAGGGAGAAGAGTACCTAGAAAAAATGTATCTGAAGGATCCTTTTTATAGAGGAACCTGCAATAAACTGATAGTGACGGCCATAATTGCTGAGCAGTAGATCATTCAGGTCACGTGAAGTTTGTTGCGAAGAGTGGTATCCGTTGTCGTGACGTGCTAGTTCGTTGGAATTTAATAGTTGAAGTTCAAAGGAGGTAGGCGTTGGCGGCAAAGAGCTTCAAGTTTCATCAATTCAAGAGAAGTTCGGACTCCTTCAGGATCATTTATGTGTAAATGGGTTCATGTTGTGCAGATTGCTGGATCCGCATAGGCATGGAGGCCCTTTTAGGCGACTTTAGAAAGTTCGATCGGAAGGGATTTGGAAGTCCGCTGGAGAAATCCTGAAGAAAGTCTACTGGAGAAATTCGAAAGGAGGTTTGCTGGAAGGATTCGGAAGGAGTTCGACTGACGGAGAAATTCAGTTGAGGATGAAGTCTGAAAGAAGTCTGACTGATGAAGGAGTCCGACCACCGAAGAAGTTCGGAAGACTTGCGATCGAGAAAGATTGGTTGGAGGAATGTCAAAAGAAGCCTGCCTGGGATGGAGAAGTCCGGCTAAAGGAGAAGTTCAGAAGACTTGCGATCGGAAGAGGTTGGCTGGAGGAATGTCGAAAGGAGCCTGCTTGGGATGGAGAAGTCTGGCTGAAGAAGAAGTTTGGAAGACTTATGATCGGGGAGAGCTGACTGCCTAGGGTGGAGGAGCTCGGCCACCCCTACCATTCAAGCTCATTAGGATGAGGTCCAGAGGGATCTTGCAAAATCCGGTTGAGGATCAATCTTGGTCGTCGCTATCAGACAAGATCATTTAGCAATCAGATATTCGGCTGAACTTCGGCAAGAGGGGGTTCACCCCCAACCATAATGCTTCTCCTTCTTGAAGCTACTTTTGACTTGCTCTGAAAAAACTCTCCTATATGTTGCAAAATCTCTGTAGTTTTGATATCGATTTATTAGTTGCAAAAGTTTGGTGGGCTCATGCACTTGATCTATGATACCATTTTTTTTTAGGCAGAGAAGCAAATGAGCTCTAATACCACTTGACTTTGATATGGAGGTGGATAGGAGAGGATGAATGGAATGCAACATTTTTTTACCATCGCATCTATCTATTCACTTTTTTAAAAGTACTTATAAGATGACTTATAAATAGCTTTATATGGTTATATAGTAACTCTTGGCACACCCTTTACAAGAATGTGTTATAGCATCTCAAAAAAACAACTACTAAGTACATACATGGGATGCTAAGAGACTAGTTGGAAATACTAAAAGAGACATGCATAAATACTGTACTAATCAATATCTTAACACAAATACTTTATTAATACTTTCATTAAATTTGGTTTACTTTTCAATAGTTTACATAGAGCGGGGGCGGTGGGGGGGGTGGGGGGGGGTTGTTGAGGGCAATACAGGAAGACTAGAAGTCACGGCCGTTTAGAGAGACCTAAGGGTGAGGTTGAGATCTCCGATAGGAAGGAGCATGGGAAAGGAGAAGAGGCCAGCATCGCAGCCGATCTGGAGTTGGGACAGCAAGGGGTGGCGGTCGCAGAGAGGGGCTGATGACTTTTACCAGTCTTGAGCTCTGATAAAAACAATAAATCCTAGAAGCTTCAACTAGTAGGTGGATGGTCCCAGAAATATATAAGATTGGCTCTAGTCCGTAAACTATTCAAGGTGGGTCTACTGACGAAGCCCCACTCTCCTTTGCCACAAGTACCTCTCAATTTGTTAAAGCTAAATTAGCTCCTGCAAAATTAAAAAAAGTTAAAGCAAGATTGGTGAAAAGATGATTGAAGTCTTTGGCAAATAGATTCTTATCCTATTAATTCCCATCAGTCCACCGCCCGTTTGCAGACGATGGAACTTGGGATCAGAGCAAGAGGGGCTTGTTAATAGTTTCAGAAAGAAGACTACCAAGAAATGGCCACCATCGATCGTAGTCAAAGATTAAAAAGAAGGGATGATGACTGTTATGGACTAAACACTCATGACCACTGACAAATATAATACCAACCATTACATTCCAAAAGCTCAAGCTAACAGAGAATTGGGTAATAATAGAATCAGGTTTAACACATCCTTTCCTGCAGCAATTTTGTCCAATGCGAATGGCTTAATTCAGAATTTATAAAAGCATTTCCTGCAGCAATTTTGTCCAATGCGAATGGCTTAATTCAGAATTTATAAAAGCATGAATACTTACAAAAATGGAGTTCATGCTAATCCACTCATACATCATTCTTCAAACACGCAAAGAAGAAGAAGAAGAAGAAAGAAATCAGAAGGCAGTAGCTGCTCTGTGACTGTAATCTAATCAGCAACATGGAACGAAGTAAGTACAAGTTCGATGTCTATCGGAAGGGAACGACAGGGTTTAGACCCTGACGGGACTTCGAGCTCCTGAGCTGTTTACATACTCGATCTAACATACCAAGGAAGTCCCTCACGATTACAAAAATCCGTAGTGGATTGGCTTCATCCTTGCTCACGTCCCCATGATAGTACTCAGTGATCTCTCTGACATGGAGTAGGACTTGGTTTTCGTCACTTTTCAGCTCTTGGATGATCTTTTCAGCATGGTTCATAAAGGATTTCATCGAGTGGACAAAGCTTCTACTTGTATCATCACTAGATAGGGATGCTTCTATTAAATGTTTCAACTGTTCCATTCCATGGGAGAGATTTGAGACCGAGCTAACCAAAACATCCAAGTCTATACTTGCTGTCTTCTTGACGTTGCAGAGCTCTGTGCTGAGTCCTGAGACAAGGTCTAGACCCGTTGCCCTGTAAACCTCTTCCCTTTCCTCAGCAGTCTTTAGCTTATTTTTTTCTTGGTTGGTTTTCTGTGTTGCCGTCTCCATAGCACTTACACCTTCTGACCGGATCATCTCTTGAACAACAAAATGCAGTAAAGTGGTCTTTCCATCAGTTCCCTTCACATCTGCAAGTTTTAGGAGAGCATCAAGTTTGAAAGCTCTCGCACCACCTCTTATAGTCCCGACGTTCATCCGATTCCCTGTTTTGAGCACAGCCTCGAGCAATCTTAAGAAAAGCCTACTAGATCTGAGCTCCTTGCAGGCTTCCTGGGTTAGAAGAAAATGAAAGTTTAGCACCAAGTTTATGATTGGTTGATAAAAGTTAAAGGATCATGAGTAGCACTAAGAAGCAGAGTGAATGATGAAAATTCTAATCCTAGTTCTTACTTCAAGCATTTCGAAGGACTTTCTGAGGTGAGAAACTTCATCCTCAAAAGTCTCCCTGTATAACATGACTTGTATCCTCGAGAATGCAAATGGTATGCACAGAACCACCTTGACAAATTTCTCTGCCGGGCCTAATTCATCAATATCACCATTGTAGTTGGAAAGGTTTTCTTGTTCTTCTTTTGTTGGTGTCATCTTCACCAGTGCTTCCAATTGTTGCGCGCATAATCCTCTACCTGAAGCAGTCCAACCAACAATTTCCATGAAATTATACTGTCTATGTAATTGTTAAAAAGAAACAAGTATACTCTTTCTGAAAGAGGGAAAAAGAAAAACGAAACATGGAAAGATTTCATGGTGTAACACTGATGCTGTGATATTATTTTTACCAACCTTGAATCAGAGCATCGCAGACTTGCTCAACGGTTGCATTTAAAGCCTTCATGAGTATGGTGATATTTTGCAATCTTTTATTGTCCATGACATGCTTGCTCGGAGATGGAGTCTTGCTCTTCGATTCCTCGTTTTTGGCAGAACTTTGTAAGTTGTATCGAAAGAGTGATTCAATCATTTGCTCATCCAATCTGTACAGAATTTCCGAATTGAAGAATGCAAAATAAAAAGCATCTGTGAGGAATATATTCACGCAAGGAAGAAAGGAACAGATGAAGGTATGATTTTTGGCTTACTCGAATGAGCTAGATCTAATCTTGTCCCACACCATGGAATGCTCGGAGGTTGCTCTTACTTTGTCCCAGTGCAGAGGTTTCAATTTTGTCAGTGGAGTACCATCTTTGCCTACTGGTGTAGCTTGCTCAACTGGGCATGGTGGCGGCTGAGGTGGCAGACTAGGGTTGCAACCCTTTGGAAACAAAGGTGGCTTTGGAGGTGGTGGAGGCGGCATACTAGAGTAGCAGCTCTTTGAAACCGAGGGTGGCTTTGGAGGTGGTGGAGGCAGCGGAGGTGGTTTGGGAATATTCCCATTGGCGTTGGTTTCAGATGGTACCGAAGAAGATTGTGTCACTTTACCAGTATTATGAGAAGAAAGTATATTGTTTGGACTCAAAGGTGGCATGGATGCCATTGTAGTACCCTTCGGAGTAGAAAGCTTCTCTAGCTTTGATGGAAAAGAGGAGATATCGGGTTCTGAGGAATGTTCATTGTTCTCGAGACCACTCTGTTGCATACTATGGACAACAAGAGGCTGTGAAGAAAGAGAAGAGAAGAGAGATCTTTGATCCACGATGTTAGATGAACTCGAGGTTGCTTGAAAGTTTTTGCCTTCCAAGTTTGCTGAAGGACTCAAAGGAGTTGAATGCGTCGGATCGAGAGATTTCTTTGGAATTGGAGATTTTGTTGGAGAGAACTGAGGTAGCACAAAATTTGGTGAGGTGGATCCATACGAGGAATTGCATGGAGAACAAGTTGCAGTTGGGTGACCTCTATTTGCCTCAGAAAGATCAGATACCGACCCATCTGAGGAGCGAGAACAACATATAGAATGAAAGGAATCATCATCCGAAGGAGAAGACTCGATAGGAGCTTTTTCTTCATCCGAACTATTCACAGTGTCTGATTCACAGTTCATTTGTTCTCCAGTGTGAGATGGAGAACCAGACATGTTTTCATTTGAGTACACGTACTTAAATTCAGGTGTCTGCTTAAGACTAGAATCACTCTCAAGATATGGTGCTAAAGAATTTAGATAGAACAGCTCCGGACCAGGATCGAAACTCACCTTGCTTGTAGTACTTGAAGGCCTCTCTGATCTCTTCTTTTGACTTCTTTGAGACCTCTTAAAAACTAGTAATACTGTGATACCGAGGATGATTGAGGTTGCCCCAACCGACACGATGATGGCAACGACTATTTTCCGAAGCCTTGCCTTAGCTCCATCTGATCTCCTTCCATGATCTAAGCTTTGAACTGGTGGTGTGCGTCTCTCACGAGGCAGTGGCGACCACGAGTAGACATGGGTGTGGAAAAGAGTAATAGGAGCAGGGGTTGGGGCTTCTGCTGGTGCTGGAGCGGGAGAAAGCTGATGTCTCTCGTGTTTTGGTCTTCTCAAGATGGAAGCATCCAAACCAAGAAGAAATCTGAACTTTGCTAGTATTCGAAACCCTATGTCTCCACCTACATTGTCTTCTCCTGAGATCGCTTCAATCTTGTCTTCACTCCCATCCTTCAGGAGCTCAAGACTAGTATTACTCTTGTCTCCTGCATTTCCATCTTCTGGCTTGCTCTTTAGATCCCAACCAACACCCAGGAAGTGAGAATTCAAGAAGAAGAAGGTGGAGATGGAGAAGATGATGAGAAAGCACAGGGAATGTGAAGCACAGCTCATCTTTCTTATCAGAAAACAATGGTTTCCATATCAAAACTCTGAAGAGGAACAAGGAAGAGAGAGACAGAGAAGTGAAGAGCTCATAGAAGAGTTGAGGAACTACAGGGTTTTGTGATAGAAGTTGGGTGGCCGTGTGGATCCAATGCAAAAGGCTTTAATGCTACTCCAAGGAACCCCTGACCCTGGCCGTTGTGAGTAGTAATTGCTCTTTGCTTCTTGTCCCATGTCCCCATGCACCACTTACCTTCCCCACTTTCTCAGGACCTTTCTCCCCTCTAAC
This sequence comes from Cocos nucifera, assembly GCA_006176705.1. Classification (NCBI taxonomy): domain Eukaryota; kingdom Viridiplantae; phylum Streptophyta; class Magnoliopsida; order Arecales; family Arecaceae; genus Cocos; species Cocos nucifera. Next base: position 97,182 of record QRFJ01001056.1, read on the forward strand.
CTACTGTTTGGTCTTATCGTCTCTCTCCTCTTCTTTTTGTTTGGTGGGATGTCACGAGTTTTTAACTCCAAGCTTTTAACCTTGTACTTCCTGACCACTGTCATGCTTATCATCTAGTTATATATTTTCCTATCATTGACTCAATCACCAATTCTTATAGCAAATGGCATAGGATTTGAGCACAATCGGTGTCAGAATAAGCTATTCAAAAGCTCTACCAAATCATGGAACGTTGTGAGGTTGCGGAACGGTGGGGCCCATTTGTGGTTGGACTTGCTTGCCTCTCAAGAGGTTGAGGCCTGAGGGAGATGGAAAGGTGGAGCACAATACTCGCAAGGCTCTTACGTTCTGAAATGATTCCTTTTGTGACTAAGCTCAACTCCCGAAGGTGAGAGGAAAAAATCGTAGTCCTAATATAAAATTAGGCATGGTTGTTTAAAGGTTGTCTAATTCCTCAGTCTAAGACTTAGCTTTCTCTTCTTTTTATCAGTTTTAACTTTGGTCGCCAACCATTTAGTGGCCGCATGTCTCCGTGATTGGTGGTGCTCAACAAAGCCTTATATCTTTATTTGGCAGCTCGAGGCTTGAAGTTTGTTAGTTGCCTTGCCCTGTTGGTCTCACCTAATCTCACACGCATGCGCGCCCCACAGTTTCTTGGCCTTAATTTTGCGGGAGTTGTTTGTGCAACGTAATATTAATATTCCATTCGAAGTGCTGGTAGTTTCTCCTGGTTAGTGTGAATTGTATACATAAACTCTTGAACATACCTTGGTGAGACATAGGATACAATATTTAGATCAAGAGAACATTTTTCACTGTTAATTATTGTTCTATTGAACTACATTACTATTGTGGTATCAACTCATTGATTGCATCAATCTTTTATGCGTGTCTATAGAGTTCACTGATCTTTCAGCATAGATGCAGTTCCCTGACCTTCAAGCAAAGTTTTGGTCACGTAAGAGTGCACATGCGTTGGTTCCATTCAGTTGGTGACTCAAACTTTCCAACAAGTGCATGGATCAACTTCAAAGAGACTTTTCACTCCCATAGCTCACATGATGACTATCATAAGACAAGGTTCATATAGGCGCTACCATATCTAGATATTCATGTCGCTCATATCTACTACCTTCGTCAAGCTCTTTCTAAAGTTTGTTAGTTTCCTAGCATACGGCATGTGCAAATTAGTCAGATAATCTTTTAGTGGCAATATTAACTAAAAGAGACAATGATCTCACCATATTCATTCATTCGAACCATTTTACTGGTAGTATTTTAGCATTATATATGTTGATGATATGATTACTATTGTAGATGAGCCGACTCACGCTATATTTTTTGAATAGTATCACTGTTGACAATTCTCCATGATCAATCTTGGGCTGTTTTCTTACTTGGGTCTTGAGGCAGCATTTCACTTGCTGGATTGTCTAATGTGCCAATAAAGATATTATGTTGACTTGCTATGACTTCTTGGTTAACATTTCCTTCTTTTGTTTAAAATTTATTGAGTGTTTCTCTGAGAAATATAGTGGTTATTCACCACTACTCAGATTTAAATCTAAGACCACTTCTGTCGACAAACAAGTGCAGACCATGTGACATAAAGTTATTAGTATAGGCTATTTAATAAAGCTTATAATTTGGTTGATATTAAATAATTGAGAAATGAAAGTTTACAAAGTTTTATGGAATGTTATTTTTTCATAATTATAATAGGTTCATGATAGTTAAGTAGTACAAGAATTTACTTCTTAGAAAAGTGGGGTATGCAATCTATCACTAGTAATTATGTTATCATCATGTTCTTATAACAGAATGTAGTTAGGTCTAGGTATGATTTAGGAAACAAGTACTCTCACATCCATGTGTGTAACTCAAGCATCAGTCCCTCCTTGAAAAGAATTTATCCTTATTTTCTCTTAATAAATTTTGGTAAGTAATGTGGACAACTCCCATTACTCCTTTTCACTCAAAAAGAAAAGAATTTGTCCTTAAGGATTTCAACCAGGTTACTCTCTAAAATAATATTGTGATGAATAAAAATAAAAATTTATATCAATGAAATAAAAATTCTAATGTACTCCATATTACTTTTTTTGGCTCCTCACTACAATCAAAAGGCTTTAGAGAATATCTTCATGCATCTCTATTGCAATTGCCTTTTCTTGATCAATCATGTTCCCGAATCATCACAAAGAATATACCACCCACTACAAACATTACGCCTCCACATGTTTGTACCATATAACTTCTCGTTAAAAATCATAAGATGCTTGTAATAGCTCAAAAAATGAGTTCTTCATGAAGAACAATGTATAAGAAATTCCATACTGCATTGCGTAATTAAAAATATTGATTTGATGAGACGTTCTGAATGATGGTTCTTCAACTTGTGAGCCACTCGATTCTTTTATCATTGTCTCTTTATAAATTCTCCAACCCGAGGCGCTTCAGCTAATTCCAATGATTGTCTTCTTTGATTTCTTCATCGGAAGTGGTTGAAACTTGACTCTCTGTCTTTATTACATGTTGACATTGTTGAAATTGAAGGAGTTGCCGCGCATGTGTCCTCTTTCATATTATCCAATGTAAAGTCTTCATCAATCATTGATGCAATAGTTAACTTTATTTCATCAATCATTGCTAAGTTTAGAGAGTGGTTATTGGATCTTAGATCCAACGGTCCAAAATATTAGGTTGTTTTAGGCTTAAATTAATGTTTATTTAATTTTTGAATTCATTGGGTGTTAGTTTAGAATTTAACCAAGTTTGAAATCAAGTTTAAACCATTAATTGAAGCTTAAACCAAACACGGTGTTCATGCTTGACTTAGGATTTTCAAGCTGAACAATTGGGCTCATGTTGGACCTAGATCATCATTAAAACCGAATCTAGCTCAAAATAATGGTTAACAAATCAAACTTAGTCTCAACCTTTAAGCTCAATTATTTTAAACCAAGCCCGATCACGACCAAGCAAAATATCTGAAAATCTTCTCTCTCTCTCTCTCTCTATTATGCACGATTTCTGGTTAAGAAGTTGAAGATCTTAGAGAGCTCGTCAATCATGACAATTCACTCAAGTGTTGGTAATTCTAAGAATCCTAGATTGCTCCAAGTACTCAACAAATGAAGCGACAATGCAACCTGGAGTCGCACAAGCTCATTATGACTTACCACCCCATGATCTGACACTGATTTCATCACTGCCGCTTATTGATGTTGGTGGCATCATGGCTGCACATATTTACAATCTATGAAATGCTTCAACAAGGCTCTAATACAAGGAACATAAATGAAAAGTGCGAAGGACTAATGGAACTCCTCAAAGCTTCATGAAATCTTCCATGAGAAGAAATTGTATAATCAGGAAATAGATTGTTAAATACTAATAAAACACCTTTGAATCAATACCATATCTCTGAAACTTCTGTTCAACCAGAAAACCACGTAGTTCTAAGAAATTTTAAACCAAGTTTTGACCCTCGCAAAGACAAAACTAGCAAAAACTTGAAATATAGAACTTTTAAGCTGCGAAGTCAGCTTTTAGAAAACTACTCTCACATCCCAAACCAAACGGAGACGTATTGCTCATCTTATGATGACCCAAAATTTACAAAATCCTAATTCCAATAGGAATCTTCATTTGCATTAATTTTAGTTTACTTATGGGTGTAAAACATCAGTAAAAAATGATATATATTGGCCATTAAAAATGATGACGATTCGAGGAGCGGATTAGCTACTAAAGAGTTTCAGCTCAATTAGATCCGGGTTGGAATCCCAATAAGCAAAATTGTGCGGTGACAACATCATTCGGTGTTTATGCAGGAAGAGGAATGTGCAAAATTTTATACAAGAGAAATACACGTAGTTGTGGGTGGCTCTTAGTCACTTTCTTTTTTTTGATGGAAATCAAAGGCATGGAGTCGGAGAAAACCAGCCACCCTAACCTTATTGTAACTGAGAACTTACATCAGGAAGAGCGCTGCTACTGCAGCAGCATATCCATAGCAGAGCACTCACACAATGAGACAACCTGAACCTACGGAACAGAGAACAACCGCAAAGATGAAAACAAAAGATAGGCTGCAATTCAGTACTACAGTTTTCAGCAGCCAGATTCCTGTTAACATCCCTCGCCTTCGTTAGCACCTCCAAACTCTGAAAGAAACTTTGTGGTTGCAAAAGACTGAAGGATTGCACAGCCTTAGCAGCGACTGCAGTGGAAGATTGTTTGTTGAGAAACAGCCAACATGCCTAGGCAACAGCTGCAATGAGCATTAAGGTAACTAACTGGGCGAGTTGATTTGTTAATGTTACTTTCAATCCAGTTCGAGCAACAAGCTCCAGACGTGGAGTGAGGGTGAAGAACTCTCAAGGAAGAATAGATCTGCTTCCAAATGTTAAAGAAAACATAACAGGTTGAGAATAGATCGTCAACTGTATCCAGTGCTTGTTTGCAGACAACGAAAGGTCGCAAGTTCCTCCCTAGCTTTATTCCAATGGCTTCCCTGGTGTTGATTTTCCAGAAAAAACACCGAATTTTTTGTGCGGTACATAGGCCCTAGATGGCTTGGGCAAAACTACATCGGACCCATCTCGAGTTCAAGAATTGATGCGGACAATGATGATGATGAGAAATTTCCACAAAGAGGGATGATTTAATGATTCTTCTTGGGGACTTCCACAAAGGTAAACTTGAATTGGATCGACTCAACTTTGCCTTTGTCTCTCTGATACCCAAGAAGAAAGATACTCTTACAGCGAAGGACCAGAGGCCAATAATCGTTTGGGATATTTATTCGGGAGAACAACCTTTGGTGGGACCCGGCAATCTTGTTTGGGTGAGAGCCGATAATCACCGACACTATTAAGCCTACTTGGGCTACAACCGTTGATATTCAACTGATAATCCTCGAAGATTTGCCGGGCAACACGACTACTCACGAATTGATGACCATATCGGTATTCAATTGATTATCTCATTCGATTATCGATCGAGGATCTGAAAAAGAACCATAATACATGACCCAAAATTTTGTTTTTGGTTAATTATGAAAAAGAACCATAATATCTACGTCCGTTCTATACAACTTATAATTCATGCCATCACAAGTTTCTTGAAGCAATATCTTCAAAATCATGCGATGATGTTTCATATTCTTCAAAATTTGCTGCTTCTACCTAATCTATGTTGTTGCGAGTCGTCCTTTAAACACTGGATACTTCATGCTTCATGCTTTACTCAATATGAAAAATGACATATCCATACTTCTACGGTCATCCATCAACACATATTTAATATATGAGATGTTTGGCACTTATTATGTTACCGGGTTGGACGTATTACTCTTACTGTTAATCAATTTTGTTCAACAGTTGATCGCATTACAAGAATTGTATGGTGCCTTATACTATGTCAATGTTCTTGATCATTACTGCTTCAGCAACTTTTTTGATGTTTCATATTGTACAGCATTGCAAAGAAAATAAGGAGAAAAGAAAAAAAAAAAAGCCAGCTGGAAGGAAAAAAAGAAAAAAAAAAAAGCAAAAAGAAAAAGAAAAGCATGCAAGTAGGTATTTTTCACTAACTATTTTTTGGATTTTGTTGTAGGTTTTAATGGCCAACGGGTGTGCATCTTTTATGATAGGTTGCTTCTTCAAATTCTATATCATGGGTTCTTTTTTCTATAGGTTATTTAAGCAAGTATATTATGCCTATGATCATACAGATATAGGGATGAGCAATAATATTTCATTCATGATGGAGCATTACAAATTTATGTCATGGTATTCATCAGATAATTATAGGTTACTTCATAGCTTCATTTCAATTGAAAAGATGGCCTTTTGCTTACGCTCATAGTTTATCAAGACTTGTTGTAGTATAATGGGTGGTTGGATGCATGAACATTCCTTGCTATTATGTTGTACACCTCCCATGCGGCATTCTGTTTAACTTTATTTTGTTGATATCATTTTATTTCAACAATCAGAAAATCAGTAAATTTCTTATCCTATGGTACTGCTGTCTCTGCATTAATTTCAGTATATTTGAAATTCTTGTACCACTTGCAGCTGCTCTTTACATCAATGATTTTTCGGTTTATGTTTCAGTCTTCAGTGTATACTCTCTTCATAGTTGCAGGAAAAGGCAAGAGCATACCATCGTAACCAGCCAACTTTATGCTATATTTTCTCAGAAACTTTCAGCATCCCTGCTGGCTCTTGACCCTGCAATGATCAAGAATTTCTTTGATTGTTTCCTTACCAAAATGATTTTACAGCCATCTGTTACTGTTTCAAGTAAAGCAGCATCTTGGATCCTATGTCTCTTCTTCTTGCTTCTAGCTTAGGATATGGTTTCAGAAGATCTATCCCGATGTTCTTGCCATACACCTTATTCTCTCTAGCATAATGGCTTACTTTTTCCTGCAGTCTAGCTTTAATGCCTCAAAAGCAATGATGAACTTCATCTTATTTTGGGGCGAAGGACTTGTTAAATATGCTGAGTTCCATCTCTGTCATGCTAAATTTGAGGACTGTAATTTCTATGATGATGTCTATTTGCTTATATTTTTGTCCACCTCTCTATATATGTATCTAGGGCTATGGTTATTCCTGATGATGTATGTATCCATGGAGATTTTGATTTTTTTTTTTTTTTGTTAATCTAGCAGCTGCCCCTTTTTACCAAAAAAAAAAAAAGTATCAATACGGTTCTCTGACTTTAAATACACTATAAGTTGTATTTAAAGTGTCCGTGATACATCCTTTGAGTTAATGGTAACGACGATTCATATTTTCAAGAGTTGAAAATTTAAGATATAAATTTTCATAATTAACTCATAAACTGCTCCCGACCATAAAATCATCACGAGGATGGTGATCAATTCAGAAGGTTGGTGTACGATCGTTTTTTAGGATAGATGAGTCTTGAGTCTATGGTGTGGAGACATTGGAGCGAGAGTACAGATACTCGTTAGAAAATGAGGGCACTGAGCGTGACCATCTCGGGCAGTCATAAAGAAGTCTACCTTTTCATCGATGACTGGCTCGATGCTGCAGTGATGTATCTGATTCTTTGATCTGAGGCGCATCAATAGTTCATCTTGAGGATATTATAGTTTGACTAAACCATAACTCGATCTTCTAGCCATTCGAAATCCTGAGGTGTATGTTGGCTATAGCATGTTCATTGTAGAAATTGGATTGCACCAATAGAAGATCTATCTACCTCGGTAGATGAGTAGTAGTTCTATGATAATCATGAGATTGAGTCCTTAAGCCTATGGCCATGGCAGAGTGAAGATGATAGAAAGAATTTCTATTAGAATTTCACATTGGATTCGAATTAAATGATTAATTCATATGACGAATGTTGGGTTTGACGAATTTATCTTAACCCTAATCCTATCGGAGCTCAAGATAGAAGAACCCAATCATATAGATAGCTACACCAAGAGGTTTATTTTCAGTTCTGATAGGTTGCCACCATATATTACTAAGTGTCACTAGTGGATTTTGGGAGCAATTAGAATAATCTTAATGATCGATCATTCTAATTGTATGAATAAAAAAAGTTCTGATCCATCGAAAGATATTTCGATGATGTCGATGATAGAGATCACGATATATCTCATTATCATACGGAACTGAACCTAACTGGATCATACAAATAAGAATTTGGATCTAGATGTCATCAATTGAGCTAACCTAGTTTAGTTGATTTGGATTAGATCCAATCAGGTTTAAGGTAATCATGCTAGCACACGATTGAGCTTAGCTTTCTCCTTCTGTAATCTTTCTGATTCATCACAATCGAGTCAAATTTGATTTGACTCATTCCTGTATCTTGAATAAATTTATTTTTATCTGACTGGAATAAGTCCAGATCAGATTATTTGTATAAATTAAATCCATTCCTAGTGAAATTGGACTAGGGTCAAAAGTTGACCCAATTGAGGGAATTGAGGGTCACCTGATCAGATGCTTATAAAAAAATTTTTAGAAATTTTTTTTATATGATTTTTGGATATTGGATAGGGCTTAAGACATGCTATAGGTGTGCCAAATTTTGTGATTTATGGTGATGGTTTGATTGGGTTTGATAGAGTTTGATCCAAATCAAACTCTTAAGGGAAGAGTCCTAGGTGCTTTGTACTCTTCCTTTTCTACTCATGTCGCCTACTTTTTCATTGATTTTTTGGCAACAAAAACTAGATGGAATCTGGGGTTTCACGTAGAGAATAAGTCCTAGAGTCCCAATGATCAAATAAATATGTTATTTGGTCAAAGTGGGACACTATATGGCATTGGATTTTTAAAACTTTCTCACGCCAAAGAGAAGCATTGCATGATTTAATTTTATTCTTAACTTTTAATATCAGATCTGAAGGGAAATCCTGATTTTTTGGTCCAGGTTTGTCCAGATCTGATTAGATCAAGAGATATATTTCAAAAATTTTCTCTTGATCTCAATCAGATCTTGATATGTTTCAAATCTGATTCTTATTATTTTAATAAATAAAATAAAATAAGATAAATTAAATCAAATTTAATTTACCTGATTTGGGTAATCCTATTACCCTGTAGATGATCCTGATTGCAGCGGAAGGTTCTGGATCTTAGCCACGCAAGCGCCTGGCCTCTATCGGTATCCACTCGGGTTGGATCTGGAGATCCTCTTCTTCTCTATCACACCTCCAAAAATCAGATCTGGATCTGATCTGGAGGATCTTCAAAACTCTTTTGAAGATCTACAGTCGTCCTTTTGCAGCAGCGCAGCCTTCTTGCTTTTGATCGCCTTTCCTTGATCTGAATCGCACCAACCTAAGTCCAAAACTCTTTTGGACGTGGAGAGCAAGGGAAGAAGAGACTATGGCGTGGAGAAGGAGGGGAGAGGCAGCCTTGGGGCGTGTCTAATAGTATTCACTTGGAATTAGGGTTGGGCGCAGGGTCTTATTTATAGACCTCTTGTGATCCAACTCCTCTTCCTCTCAATCAATCACAACCCTTTGTGAAATTAGATCTAAATCTGATTGGTTGAAATAGAGACCCCTGGATTCCTCCTTAGAGGGCGCCTAAGACCAGTCAAACTGGATTCTTAGTAGAACTCTGATTGGAATCCAAAAGGGAGGTGGAGTCCTTGTCCAACAAGGACTCCTAGGCGCCTCCTACTTGGGCTCACGCCACCCTTGGCGTGCGCCCTTCTCCTTGCCAGGTTCTGGCAGGGGGACAGGCCCCCACCAGCTCTTCCAATAGGTGCATGACATGTGGTCAAAAGTCAAAGGGTCAATGGTCAACGTTTGACCAGTCAAAGGTAGACTTTTGACCAAAGTCAAAGAACAAGAAATGGCAGGTGACCAAAAATTGGCAGGTAATATCTTACAAATAAGACAACCTATTCTGACTTGGACAACCTCCAGTCAGACCATATGAAGGCCTCTGATTGAGCACAAACTCCTTTGGCTCAGTCAGGACAACTTATTTGTGATAGTAAAAGAAGAACGTTAGGTTCAATCGAGTGCTAGCACGATTTCCTTGAACCTAATTGAATCTCATTCAGATCAATTGAACTAGATCAGTTCAATTGATGATCACCAGATTCAAACCCTTGTTTGTGTGACCCAGTTAGGTTCAGTTCTGTATGGTAATGGGATATGTCATGATCTCTATCATAGACATCATCGAAACTCCTTTCGATGGATCAGAACTCTTCTGATTCGAACAGCTAGAATGATCGATCATCTAAATCATTCTAATTGCTCCCAAAATCCACCAGTGACACCTAGCAGTATATGGTGGCAACCCATCAGAGCTGAATGCGAACCTCTTGGTGCAGCTACCTGTGTGATTCAGTTCTTCTATCTTGAGCCCCGATCAGATTAGGGTTAAGGTGAACTCGTCAAACCCTAGTCTCTGTCATATGATGTAATCATTCGATTCGAGTCCAATGTGAAAATCTAAATAGAAACTCTTTCTATTATTTCACTCTACCATGGCCATGGATTTCTGGACTTGATTCTCATGATCATCATAGGGCTACTCCTCTACCACCGAGGTAGATAGATTCCATCTTGATGCAATCCAGTTCCTACAATGAACATGCTATAGCCAACATACACCTCAGGGTTCCATATGGCTAGGAGACCGAGTAATGGTGTAGTCAAACTATAACACCCTCAAGGTGAACTGCCGATGCATCTCAGGTCAAAGAACCAGACACACTACTGCAGCATCGAGTCAGTCATTGACGAGAAGGTAGACTTCCTAATGACTACTCGAGGTGGTCACGCTCAGTGCCCTCGTTCTCTAACGAGTACCTGTACTCTCGCTCCGGTGTCTCCACACCGTAGACTCAAGACTCATCTACTAAAGAGAAGCGATCGTACACCAACCTTCCGGATCAATCACCATCCTCGTGATGATCCTATGGTCGGGAGCTGTTTATGAGTTAATAATGATTATTCATGTATTAAATTTTCAACTCTTGAAAATATGAATTATCATTATCATTAACTCAAAGGATGTATCATAGACACTAAATACACAGGTGTGATAGAAAATAACCTATTTTATTAATTATAGTCAAAATTATAATTTTGCCCCTAGAAGTGTATTACTAGTGTCAGCCAATTCTGGCTTGTAGGGCACATATATCTAACAAGATCACCATGATTAGATCTGATTGGATCATAAAAATTTTTGTAGAAAAATCCATCTCAGATCTGGATGATCCTATGGCAAAAAATCAGATTTTTCGCCAGGACAAATGGCTTTGGATTCAACACCCATCCTCCTTTTTCTTGATGGATTATGGATGAGCCAATCCTGGCTCATTTCAAGATGTCTCAATTGGAGCCTTATGATGGATCCATTGATTTATTAGACCACTTTGAGAGTTACAAGGCTCATATGATGATTCAGGGGCTATTGATGCCCTCCTCTGCTTGGCCTTTCCTATCGTGATACCACTTATTCTGGTACTACTTGTTAGAAAGATCCCTCGTATAGAATATGGATCCTCTAATCCAAGGATCGTAATATCAGTGACGATGTCGATATTATCAAAAAAAGAAGAAGAGATAAATAAAAAAATATAATCAAATACATGGATCAGCCAAAGGCTCGTCTCCATAGGACATGCAAACTTATTTATGAGAAAAGAGAAAATTTATAAGTGGAGATCATACTCTCTCAACCCTCATATATCAATCTCTCTCTCTTAACAAGAAGCACACTCTCTCACAAAGCTCTCATAAAAAATTCAAGAGGATTCTCTGCCGCTATCTAATGCTTAGCTCTACCATCCGACCCTCTATTGTGCTATGCCTACACCTTTATTGATGCCCACTATCTCGACTGCTGTTCCTACCCACAGGCCGTTAGGCCTCTTTTAAAGCCTTCAATCTGAGTCCAAACAAGTTTAAATCTCCTAACAAGACCTAGAGAAGACCATTTAACTATTAAATCAAGACTGCAAGCATCCCAGGCCATTGGATCTCACCCACACACTCTCTCGGCCATTGGATTGTGCAAAACATAGCTTGTGCACCATGTATTCACACCATAGACCCTTAAGGGTCTAAGCGAGAGCCCTGGATTGCATGAGGTGTGGTGGTCCATGGTGGACTACGCCAAACGGGCATGCGGACCATGCCCCTCTCTCTTGTACATCATGTGGTGGGCTGCACTGGGTGTGCACCTGGGCCGCGCCCATGCGCGTTGGGCCGCTCTTGTGTGTTAGGCCTATGCCTACACACTGGGCTGCACCTTGTTGCAAGCCATGGGTTGCTGCGAGCTTGGTGCTCTTATGGGCTTTGCTGGGCCATGTGTCACCGTAGGCCATACTCTCCTGTGAGCTTCTTCGCATGGACTTCATTACGGACTTGTCGTGGACTACTCCTTCACTGCTATGGATCGAATTCGAAGTGCTTTTTCCAACAATCTTTATCTCGACTTGATATTCGGCCTCCACCTATCCTTAAGAGCTTCTAGATGATCTCGCCCCCATGCCTTGGGATATATATCTATCAACTCATGGATGAACAAATATGAAAGTCAAGCCAGAATGCTCGATCCCATCTTCATCATGTACTATGACCTATCGGATTTGAGACCTGCATGGGATAGTCTCCTGCAGTAATAGAAACTTTATCTTACGATGTCGTCTATCATCCTCCTAAGTCTTTCCTCTAGTGCCCAATCTACCTCCACCTAGAGCTCCATCTTGCTCTGAGCTCTACCAAAAGATGGTATCCTCCATACTTCTTCTCCTTCATCACAACTCTACTACCATGCATGATCTTTAGAATTTCTTCATCAGCTCTCCACCTATAGCTAGTTAAATCTAGTCTACTCGATGTAATCAGATTTCTCTTGAAACTGAGTATGTATCGGACTTCATCCAATTTCTTCACTATTCCATCATGTATTTATAAGTTGACCATCCTAGTACCCTTGATCGCACAGTTTGTTTCATCCAACATGTGAACAGTGCCCTCACTATCCTCTAGCAAGTTAAACAGCTTCTCTTTACAACAAACATGATGCAAATATGTAGAATATAAAATCTACTAATGGAAAGAAGTAGATACATTATCTGAGATCATAAGCATATAATTATCGATCTCATCCACATTGCTACTATGGACCATCACCGTAGTAGCCTTTATCCGATCTTTGAGCTATGGATAATCTCTAACTTGATGCCCCAACTTATCACATCAATTTGATCTTGTTGAAATCTTTCGACTTGGATCTAGACTGCCCATCTCGCGATCCTCTTTCCCTTCATCTTCTACCACCACCACCTTCAATCACCGTCAAAGCTAAGTTGCCGTCTGAACTTAAGGTTCGATTTTTCTACCCAAGAACCTCAATCTGGAGAAGTACATAAGTAACCTCTTTCATTATGATAGTGTTCTTTCCTACAAGAAGTGCAGCACCAAAGACTCAAAAAAAAAGAGACAGCGATGAGAGCAAGACCAATGTCCTAGTCTTCTCCTCAACCTTCTCAGCAATGCTAAGGAGGTCAATGAAGATCTTCTTGAAATTATTAAGATGCTCTTGCATGCTCTACCCCCACTCATCCATAGCTAGTAGAACTGCTTATAGAGAAAGAAAGCATTGGTGAGTGACTTCACCATGTATGTAATAACTGGTCCAATTAAACCAGCCCACTTGAATTAAACCTGATATTTGTCCCATATTAAAAAAAAAGAGAAGGAAAAAATGAAGACTCCCAAAGAAAGTCTTCTTCTTCTCGTGTCCGACTTAGATTAGGATTCCTAGGGCTTTCCAAATCCTAAGAGATCCTCTATAAAATCTGCCCCCGCTCTCTTATCTAAGGCCATCAAGCAATATGGAGTTCCCCTCTCTCTATTTTCTCGTTGAAGCTATGGAGATCCTCCTTGTGCTCGCCTAAGTTTCTCGCCGGAGGAGTCATCGGAGGTTGAGGTAAACCCTAGCCCCTCTTTCTCCCCTTCCTCCCATGTCCCTGCGTATAGCCGTCGATGGTCAGATTCATCGAAAAACATGCCAAGAAGCCAACCCTGTATTTTTTCCTATTTTAATTGAACCATATTTCTTTTTTTTCGATCACTGGCACTACCGCTCATGGTGCCATACCTCCGGGTCATGACCCCCTCCTTCCAGCAACCTTCTTCATAAATTTTGGCCACCAACGATCGGTCGAAGATCAAAAAAATTGAAGAAAGGGGGTGGTCCCTTATTTTTTTGAAATATATATTTTTTTTATGGCTGACCACCTATCATCGGTCGCCCTTTTGCTCTGCCATCATCGATCACCTGTGTCATCGTTCCATTACCGATCTCCCAGCTATCGGCCAAGAAAAGAAAAAAATAAGAAACCAAAAATGGAAGAAGAAAAGAAAAGAAAGGAAAAGAAAAGAAAAAGAAGAAGAGAGAGAAAGTTCTCTCTCTCTTGTATCTCTAGGGTTTTCTCTCTTCCATGTTTCTTCACCTATTTTTCTCTCTCTTAAAAGACCTGTAGGTTTTAGATCGAGTTAAACCTTTCTTTTCAAGGTACTCATGTTGGTTCTGATAAATTGATCCTAAATCATATTTGTGTCTAGGTGGTCTATCGGATCGATCATCAGTCAATTGCTATCTTTATTATTTTAAATTTATTAAATAAAAATTAATTAAGATTTGATATTTTAAATAGGAATACCTGACTCATTTGATGAAGCCTAAAGATCTAGGGTGATCAAGGTAAGTGGGATCTTATGCTTCTTATTTATTTTTAAATTATGATATTTTTCTATGCAAATGAATTATTCTTGATGAATTAATATTTTTCATAAAATAAAGATCAGCATATGAGATGTGAAAATCATGTTTTATTATGATCATTAATTCTATGAATATGTTTATGAAAATATCATTTTTATGAACCATGAATTTAAATATTTTTTCATCTAAGTATATGTGTGTTTAAAAAAAAAGATATAAGAATTTCAAAGGCTCTTAGATAGCTATGAATAAATCCCTATTAGAAAGTTGACATTCGGAGCTAGCATCTATAAGAAACATGGCCCTGCCAATGAGTATGAAGTTAGCATAAGAAATAAGAATCCTATCAATTAAAAAATATGATTCTATCATGGGTACAATAGTGACCTTAGCATAAATATCTGTGAGCAATATTTTGAAATATGACATGAACATATGATCAAGAATAATTTATGAATCATGTTTATAAAATTTCATGATTTATGTATGCATGATTGATTTATAACTTATTTTATATTATACTCTATAAAATATTTTATTTATAATATTTATTATTTTTTAAATATTATATTATCATAAAAAAATTTATGCCTGATTCGATAAGAAAGCATAGATTTTACTTACTAAGCTAGTATAACTCTTATCTTTTTATTCTATTTTTTTATAGAGAATTAAGGTTAGGATCGACGAGGGATCTAGGCTTAGGGCTCTACGTAGCAGGTTTGAAAATTTTGGCAGCTGCACTTAGTTTAATAAATGACCATGAACATGCAATGGATCATTTATGAATTTTTGAAAGTTGAATCTTGATTTTATATTTTTAGATTTAGATGTTCTAAACCAATTTTGGTTTAATTAAGAATTTGATTTGAACTTTTTTATTTCTTTTATTTATGATGTGTCCCTTATTTAAATTAAGAAAATGAATGTTGGCTTCATGTTAACGAGGGTGGTACCCCTCGATAGAATGGTCATGTTATATCCTAGATTTGAGGTGTGATAATGTACATCTCCTCAAGCTTCATCCACATTACTATCGGAGAAGTCTAGCTAAGCACATGAATCACTACATCATCTGTCAAGTACAAGTAAATCGTGCTCATCTCCTACGTCTGTAGCCATCTCCAATCTTTGACCTCCATGGTAGTTAGCTTCTCTACATATAAGAAAGCATCAATAAATTCTTGTTGGATGAGCACATATTTCACCCTCGCTTGCCATAGAAAGAAATTACTCTTTCCATCATATTGATTGATCTCCATCTTGATTAAGTCTGTCTTCTCGATCTTCTTTAATCTTGATCAAAATCGCCATAATCTGGTGCTCTAGTACAACCTAGCTTTGATACCAATTATTGTGATACCACTTACTCTGATATCAATTATCATGATACTACTTACTCTGATACCACTTATTATGAAGATCCTTTGTATGGAATACAAATCCTTCAGACCAAGATCAGAATGCCGGTGATGATGTCAATACTACAATAGAAAGAAAGAAGAGATACAAACAAAAAATATAATCAAATACGTGGATCAGCCCAAGGCTTACCTCCATGAGACATGCAAGCTTCATTATAAGAAAAGAAAAAAATTATAAGAGGAGATCACATCCTCTCAACTCTCATACATCAATCCCTTTCTCTTAATAAGAGAAAAATTATGAACTAGATTGCTCCACAGGATTTAGGGTACATAGCGAGCTAGCGCATAAGGTTTGCAGCCCTTAGAGAGTCTAGATCATAGTGGGCACTTGCAGAGAGCTCCATCGTAGGTCTCCTCATGTCCACATAGAGTATCAGTAGTCCATAATAAAAAATGCCTAAGGGACTACATCGAGTATAGTAGTAGCAACTTTGGGGGCAGCAGGGGCATCTTCTTCCTCTTCTTTGGGTTTCACCCCACTAAAGTCTAGTTCGGGATAAAGAGGACTGATAGCAGCCTTGCAATCTGCAAAGCTAAACTTGTAGGTGATGATCGATGCTTTTGCAACCTCATCTTCAAACTCTTGAGAAGCTTTATACTCAATCAGTGCTCGAGAAGCTGACTCCTAGACCAGAGCTTCAACAGTAGAAGCTTTCTCCTTTGCTTCCTAATCAACCTTCTCAATGTCTTTCCACTTTTCTTTGGTCACTATAAGGGTGACCTCGGCTCGATCAATTTCTTTCTCAAGATCAGTGATCATTCCCTTTTGCTTGTTGACCTCTTCTTTCTCCTTCTATAGTTGGGCCTATAAGGAGGCAATCTTGTCTTGAGAGGGAGCTTGTTTAGCTTCTAGTCAAGCACTATCTTTTTGATATTTCTTCTCCTGCTCTTCGGCAGCCTGAAGAAATTTCTCAACAACCTCAACCCAAGAATTTGTAGCTTGAACCTGATCTTATAGGGAGTGACTAAGTTGGCAAAAGCTGGTTAACCTCCCATATAGAGCAGTGGCATCATGAGACCACTGCAGGAAATAAAAAGGTCTTCTAAGCAAGAAACTAGGGAATGAAACGAACAACAAAGTCAGAAAGCACATAGTATGCATGTTGATTTTTATAGTTTATGTTAAATGTAGTAGAAAGAGATTTAAAAATAATTTTTAAATTGATCTAAGCATGTTGATCTAAATCAAAACTACCTAAGAATCATCTAACATGCATAAATAAATTCAATTATAGATTTGAAACTAAATACATGAAAGAAGAAGGTATACCTGACACTTTTCCCTCCTCCTTTTTTTGAACTATATCGATATGATCTTTGGGGCTCCTATTGTAGCCGCGTAGGTATCTAGCCTTTACTGATATCCATACAGAGCTATTTTCGATTAGAACTCCAAAACTCCCAGGGTGCTAGCTACCTTGCAGGCTTTGTTCTTCGACTTAGATCAAGATCTATTTCTCGAAATAGATTGCTCGCAGCTTTTAGGGGATTAAACCAAAACCAAAAGAAATCAAGAACCCTTTCTTGATTTTCTTTTTTCTCTCTCTCAAAGATCCCTTTCTCTCTCAAATCTGATCTAGAAGAGGAGATATGGAGCATGGAAGGGAGGATGGGTGGCGGTATGGAGGAAGAAAGATGGATGGTGCAGCAACTAGGAATGAGAAAACCTCATATCTGATGTGCCTCATGAAGGAAAATCTTTATTTTCTACTGTAGGATCATCCAGATCTGATCAGATCTAGGGTGGATTTGTCTAAAAAAATTTTAAATGATCTGATCAGATCTAAGAGTTCTCAGATCTGATCATGGTGATATGAAATTAAAAATAAAAATTAAATTTAAATAAGAAAATAACCATTGTTACCTAATTAGGATAATCTGATTATCCTGATGATGATCCTGACGCTCCTTTAGGTTCTGGAATAAGCCATGCATGCACCTAGCCTCTATCGATATCCACTCAGGTAGGATCTGGATGTCTTCTTCTCATGAATCTTTTCTTCAGAGATCTAATTTGAATTTGATATTTAGATTCTTCAAAAGGAACTTAAATGCAGCACGCTCATCTCATGAACACCATCGCGTAGATGCTGAACTTTTCACCAATTTCCTTGGACTTTCTTCACTATTTGTGCCCAACCTTTTGGGCATGTAGAAGAGAGAGAGAGAGAGAGAGAGAGAGAGAGGATCAGAGGGGCATGGAAGATGGAAGGGGCAATAGCACTTTGGGCATGGGAAAAATAAAATACATACATACCTCTTTGGCACAAGAAGGGTTTTTATAATTCCATGCACCATATAGGAGTCTTTCTTTGACCAAATAACCACTTATTTGATCATTGGGACTTCTAAAATTAATCTCCATGTCAAACACTAGATCTCTATCTAGTTTTGATGCCAAAAACCCCTTCAAGAGGTGGCAACATCAGAAGATAAGGAAGAGTCCATTGCGCTTAGGACTCTTCACTTAAGAGTTTGTTCCAAATCAAACTCTATCTTAACCTAGTCTAGATGCATCCAAAAATCACCAAATTTGGCACACCCAAAGTATGACTCAAGTTTTATCACGTACCCAAAAATTAGAAAAAAATAATTTCCAAAGAATTTTTTAGGAGCCTCTGATCAGGTGACCCTCAATTCTCTTAATCAGGTCAACTATTGGCCCTAGTCCAATTGCACTAGGAATGGATTTAATTTCTATAATTAATTTGATTTGGATAGGTTTCAGTCAGATAAAAATAAATTCATTCAAGATAAAAGAATGAGTTAAATCAAATTTGACCTGATTGCAATGAATCAGAAAAGATTACAGAAGGAGAAAGTCAGGATTAATCATGTGCTAGCATGATTTCTTTAAACCTGATTGGATCTAATCTAAATCAATCGAACTGAGTTAGGCCAATTGATCATTTTTAGATCTAAATTCTTATTTGTGTGATCTAGTTAGGTTCAATTTCATATGGTAATAAGACATGTCGCGATCTCTATGATTGACATCATTGAAATATCTTTTGATGGACCAGAACTTTTCTGATTCATACAATTAGAATGATCAATCATCAAGATCATTCTAATTACTCTCAAAATCCATCAGTAACACCTAGCAGCATATGGTGGCAACCTATCAAAAATGAAAGCAAATATCTTGTTGCTCCAAGAATTGATTTTGATGATTACAAAGCATTTGAGAGGATTACTAATAAATTTAGCTTGAAAAAAGACTTTTGTATTTCAGGAACAAAATTATAATTTTATCAAGTTTTGATCTGAAGCCTCAAGAGCAAGTATAGAAGATTTTTGATCTTTTGGAGGCAGTCACATATTTTTTGGATGTATATTTTGAAAGAAAATCAAGTTTGAAGCAAAAGGATCAACCCCTAGGTCTACCCCTACTGAAATGGGTTGTTTGGCATGCTGTTTCTATGCCAAGGGTCGACCCTAGAGTCGACCTCTACTGTTTCAAAGGCCAAAAATATAGAACAATCAATTTTTTAGATTCTATCTCAGAGGTCGACCTCTGGCATAGGGGTCGACCCATGAGTCAACCCCTATGATGAAAATCTTTTGTAATGGCTAGTTTTATCCAGTTTTGATAGCTTTTAATGATTTCTTTAAGATCTCCAATGGCTACAAATCTTGCTTAGAATTCTCTCCTCCACCATTGAAGATTTAAAAGACTATAAAAGGAGAAAAACATAAGAGATTTCATGGAATTTAGTTCAGTCCTAAGCAAAAAGTCATCTTCAAGCAAAGAAGCTTTCATTTCAAGTTTATCAACCTCTCGAGCTCATTCAAGTCTCCAACAATTTTAAAAAAAATTAAAAAAAATTCCTCCATTATTGTGAAAAATATTCTTAAGATTTTATTTGCTCATTAAGGAAGCTAAATTTATATTTGATTGTTATTAACTCTTATACTCTGTTGTTTTGATTCAAATTTTGGAGGGGTTCCAAAACTTGGGAAGGTTGATTTGAGTCTTAAATCAAAGTGAGTAGGATTGGTTTGTACCCAAAAAATAAGTGTGCTTGCTTGGGATAACTAGGGTTGGAGGTACCGATGTTGTATTCTGATTGAATATGTTTAGTGATTTTGAATTTCTAAGTAGAAGCTTGGGGAGTGGATGTAGGTACAAGAAAAACATCGAACAATTATAAATCTTACTTGTTTGTGGTGTGCTTGCTATCTTTCTTCTTTTAGTTTGTTAAATTCTACTTCTCAAATCTTTTATATTTTTATCTAACCTAAATTGCTTCACACACACTACTTGCATATCATCATTCAATCTTGATATCTTTAAATTAGTTTTAAAATCTTAAAAATCCAATTCATCCCTCCTCTTGGATTGCATAGCTGGGCAACAAGTGGTATCAGAGTTTGGTACTCTAGTCCTACTTTGATTTAACCATTAAAAAGTCAAAGATCTATGGCAACCCAAGTTAGTATTTTTCTAGTTGAAGGACAGTCCACAAACCGACCTTCACTTTTCAATGGATCAAACTATATACCTATTAAAAAGCTTGGATGAGAATATTCATACAAATACTTGACTATAATATGTGGAGTATCATAGTTAATGGGTCACATACATCCACTAAGATAATTGATGGTGTGGAATCAACCAAACTCGAAAAGAAATGGGATGAGGTTGATAAGAAAATGGCTTAACTCAATGCAAGAGCCATGAATGTTTTATATTGTGCTTTAGATACTAATAAATTTAATTGTATTTCAACATGCATATCGGCTAAGAAAATATGGGATAGGTTAGAAGTAAATCATGAAGGCACTAATCAAGTTGAGTCAAAAATTAACATGCTTGTGCACAAATATGAACTTTTCAAAATGGAGCATGATGAGTCAATAACTGAAATATTTACTAGATTTACGAATGTTATAAATGATCTTAAAACTCATGGCAAGTCTTATTCTAATAGTAACCTTGTGAGGAAGATTCTTAGGTCTTTGTCAAGGACATGGGAGGCCAAAGTAACTACAATCTAAGAAGCCAAAGATCTAAACATTTTATCCTTGGATTAGCTTCTAGGATCACTAATGACGCACGAGCTAAGCATAAAACAACATCAAGAAAAAGATGTCAAGAAAAAAGATAATAACCCTTAAATCCATCACTCAATAAGATAAAAAATTTGATGAAATGAAAGATGAAAAATTAGCCCTCATCACAAGAAAGTTCAAGAGATTTTTGAAGAGAAAATAAGGGATGAGGAAGAGGCTACCTACCAAAGAAGAGCATAGCAAGGAAAAGGATAGAGAGAAGCCCCTTATTTGCTATGAATGTAAGAAGTCGAGATACTTAGGTTTGAATGTCCTCAACTTAAAAAAGTTTCCAAGAAATACAAGAAAAAGGCTATGGTGGTAGTTGAAGGGAAAAACCTATTTTTCGGATCTGATTCATTCAGATCTGATTTGATCAAGAGGAATATTTTAAAAAATTTTCTCTTAGATCTAAATCAAATTTGATACTTTTTAGATCTAATTTGATAGATCTAATAGAATAAAATAAAAATAAATTAAATTATATTTAATTTATACCTTGTTTTTGGGTAATCTAATTATCTTATGATGATCCTACTGATTGCTTGAGATTTTGGATGTAGCCATGCAATCGTCTGGCCTCTATCAATATCCACTCGGGCAAGATCTAGATATCTCTTTCTTCTCGATCTATCCTCCAAAGATTAGATCTAGATCTAATCTTGAAGATCTTCAAAATAACTTTTGAAGACTCGATATCATCTCTTGCAGCAGTACTGCCTTCTTCCTTTTTGTCACCTTTCTTTTATCTAGATCGCACCAAACTGGAGCCCAAAACCTCTTGAGCATGGAGAAGAGAGAGAGGATCTGAGATAGGCATGAAGGAGAGAGGGAGAGAGCAATATGGCATGGGCTAAGGGAGAACTTCTCAAAAGTTAGGGTAGATAGAATTTTTATAGACCCTACTACACCATGCAGTGCCATATCATCCCGACCAATCACGTCTCTTCATACAATCAGATCTAAATCTTATTGATGGGATGATATCATCTGATCCAATCAGATGAGAGCCTCTCTCCAATACCCTTAGGTGCCAAGACTGGTAAAAAATAGAGTCCCTTGGTGCCACCTAGTTTGATTCCAAGAAGCAAATTGGAGTCCCATCTATATGGGACTCCAGGCATCCCTATCCTTGGGCGCATGCCTCCCTAGGCATGTGCCCCCTCCTTTCTTTTTTCTAGTAAGGGGACAAGCTCCTATCTGCTCTCCTACGAGTGCATAACACATGGACAGATATTAAGTGTTAAAGGTCAACATTTGACCAAAGTCAAAAGATAAGAATTAACAGGTGACGAAAAATAGTAGGTGTTGTTTCAAATTTATCTCATAAATTAAAATAATCCTTTTCTAACTTGGACAAGCTTCAGTCAGACCAAGTAAAAGTACCTGAGTGAGCACAAACATATTTGGCTTAGTTGAGATAACTTTTAATGATTGTAGAAGGAGAACATTAGGCTCAATCGTGTGCTAGCATGATTTTTTTGAACCTAATTAAATCTAATTCAAATCAATTGAATTGAGTTAGTCCAATTGATGATATCCAGATTCAAATTTTTGTTTGTATGACTCAGTTAGATTCAGTTTTGTATGATAATGAGATATGTCATAATCTCTATCATCGACATCATCAAAACACCTTCTGATGGATAAGAACTTTTCTTATTCAAACAACTAAAATGATCGATCATCTAAATCATTCTAATTGCTCCCAAAATCTACTAGTGATACCTAGCAATATATGGTGGCAACCCATCATAACTGAAAATGAATCTCTTGGTGCAGTTACATGTGTAATTAAGTTCTTTTATCTGAGCTCCGATCAGATTAGGGTTAAGGTGAACTCGTCAAACCCTAATTTCTATCATATGATTTAATCATTCAATTCAAGTCCGATGTGAAAAATCTAATGGAAACTCTTTCTATTATTTTACTTTGCCATGGCCATGGGCTTATGGACTTGATTCTCATGATCATCATAGGGCTACTCCTCATCTACTGAGGTAGATAGATTCTCTCTTAGTGTAATCTAATTTCTATAATGAACATGCTGTAGCCAACATACACCTCAGGATTTCGAATGGCTAGGAGACCGAGTCGTGATATAGTCAAACTATAAAACCCTCAAGATGAACTGTCGATGCACCTCAGATCAAAGAACCAGACACATCACTACAGCTTCGAGTCGATCATCGATGAGAAGGTAGACTTTCTTATGACTGCTCGAGGGTGGTCACGCTCAGTACCCTCATTCTCTAATGAGTATCTATACTTTCACTTCGGTATCTCTACATCGTAGACTTAAGACTCATCTACTATAAAGAAATAATTGTACACCAACCTTCCGGATCAATCACCATCCTTATGATGATCCTACGGTTGGAAGCATTTTATGAGTTAATAATAAAAATTTATGTCTTAAATTTTTAACTCTTGAAAATAAGAATTATCATTACCATTAACTCAAGGAATGTATCACAGACACTAAATACATATTATGATAGAAAATAATTTATTTTATTATTTATAGTCAAAATTATAATTTTATCCTTAGAAGTGTACAACAAGTGTCAACCAATTTTGACTTCTAGAGCACACATAGCTAACAGTGGTAACATGGAGTGACAGTGATGACTCAAGTTTCGAAGAGGAAGAAGCTCATGAACAAGCCAATCTATGCCTTATGGCATATGAAAATAAGGTAAATGCTGAAATCTCAAATGAATTTATATTTAAAGAACTTCAAGAAGTCTCTATGATTTAGTAGATGATTTAAAGAAATTAGAAACTAAAAACAAAGATCTAAAATTTAAGAATCAAATCTTGCTAAAAAAAAAAAAAATTATCCTAAGTGAAAATCTAGTCTTAACTCAAGAGAACATAAATTTGAAAAGTAAAATCGACAAGTTAAAACTGATAGTTAAAAAATATACTTTAAGTTCAAATAAACTTCATATGATTCTTGAAAATCAAAGGATCATTTATGATAAAGTTGGTTTAGGCTATAACTCCTTAAGAAAATAAAAATTTCTGAAAAATATTTTTATAGATTCACAAAGCAAAAAATTTTTAAATGTTACTTGCTTTAAATGTGGTAAACTAGGATACAAATCTTATACATGTTTCTTTAACAATTTAAATGTAAAGAAAATATGGGTTCCAAAAAGAACCATTGTGACTAATCTTAAAGGACCCAAGAAAACTTAAGTATCTAGAATAAGGATTTGATTTTGCATGTAGGTGTGTCTTGCATCCAAAGGAGAAAATCGAAGATGGTATCTTGATAGTGGATGCTCAAGACATATGATCGGTGTTGAGTTCTAATTTATCATACTTGATGCTAAAAATGGAGGAATGATCACCTTTAGAGATAATGGCAAAGGAAAGATTATCAGTATAGATAACATTAGTATCACTCCCTCCAAGTATATTAAAAATATTTTATTAGTAGATGGTTTGAAACACATTCTCTTTAGCATTAGTCAACTTTGTGACAACGATTATAAAATTATTTTTGAATCTTCATTATGCATGGTAACTAGTTCCAATGATGATGGCAGTAAGTTTGTTGGACATAGACATGGTAATATTTATATGATAGATTTGAATGATCTTTCTATGATAAATATGCAATATCTAGTAGCTATGAATGCCAAAATTAATGAGACTGGTTGGCTTTGGCACCGTAGGCTTGCGCACATTAATATGCTTTTACTTTCAAAGCTTATTAAAAAAAAATTAGTTACCGATTTACCAAAATTAAACTTTAAAAAAGATAAAATTTGTGATGCATGCCAACTAGGTAAACAAATTAGAGTTTCATTCAAATCTAAAAATATTGTTTGAACTTCTAGGTCATTGGAACTATTGCACATGAATTTGTTTGATCCTACAAGAACAACAAGTTTAGATGAAAAACATTATGCTTTTGTAATTATCGATGACTACTCACATTTTACATGAATTTTTTTTTTGGCACACCAAGATGAAACTTTTCATATTTTCTCAAAGTTTTATCAAAAAGTTATAAATGAAAAAAAAATTTCAATTCAAAGCATTCAAAGTGATTATGGAACCAAATTTGAAAATCAAGACTTTGAAAAATTTTATGATGAAAAAGGAATAAGCCATAATTTTTCAGCACCTAAAATATCCCAACAAAATGGGGTGGTAGATAGAAAAAATAGGACTTTAGAAGAAGTGGCCCATACCATGCTATGTGAAAGCAACCTCCTAAGATGCTTTTGGATGGAAGTAATTAATATGGCATATTACATCTTAAATCGTGCCCTAATCAGATCAATTTTGAAGAAAATATCTTATGAGCTTTGGAAAGGAAGAAAATCTAACATTGCATATTTTTATATTTTTGGTTGTCGATGTTTTATTTTGAACAATGGTAAAGAAAAATTAGAAAAATTTGATGCAAAATTTAATGAAGCTATTTTTCTTGGTTACTCCTCTTCTGGTAAAGCTTTTAGAGTATTTAACAAAAGAACCTTAGTAGTAGAGGAGTCAATACTTGTTGTTTTTGATGAGACTAATGATCTTCCATCAAGGAAGAATGAGGGTATTGATAATATAGATCCTCTTATAGAAGGGATGAAGGAGATCATCCTAAAGGATTCAACAATTCAAAATGAAAAGGATCATGAAGACAAGTAAGAAAATGAAGATGAAGGACAATAAGAACAACCTCAAGGTATAAATGATCTTCCAAAAGAATGGAGGTATGTTCACAATCATCCCAAAGAACTAATTATTGGTGATCCTACACATGGAATAAGAACTCGCTCTTTACTTAGAGATGTATATAATCATTTTGCTTTTATTTCTCATTTTGAACCTAAAATCATAGATGAAGCTAAAAAAGATTATAATTGGATAAATGCAATGCAAGAGGAACTTAATCAATTCGAAAGAAATAATGTATGGACCTTAGTATCATGACCTAAAAATTATCCAATAATTGGTACAAAATGGGTATATAGGAATAAATTGGATGAAAATGAAAATATAATTAGGAATAAAGTAAGATTAGTTGTAAAAGATTATAATCAAGAAGAAAAAATTAATTTTGATAAGATCTTTGCACCTATTGCTAGACTAGAAGCAATTAGATTTTTACTCGCTTATGCATGCTT
The DNA here is from genome assembly GCA_006176705.1 of Cocos nucifera. Taxonomy (NCBI): domain Eukaryota; kingdom Viridiplantae; phylum Streptophyta; class Magnoliopsida; order Arecales; family Arecaceae; genus Cocos; species Cocos nucifera. The sequence goes on from QRFJ01001056.1 coordinate 123,072, forward strand.
TATGAATTTTAAGTTATTTCAAATAGATGTTAAAAGTACTTTTCTAAATGGATATATTGCTGAAGAAGTTTATGTAGAATAACCTTCCAATTTTGAAAATTATGCTTTTTCAAATTATGATTTTAAATTAAATAAAATATTATATGATTTAAAATAAACACCTAGGACTTGATATGAAAGATTAAGTAAATTCTTGCTTAATAATGAATTTTCAAGAGAAAATGTAGATACAATCCTTTTTCACTAAAAGAGATCATGATGACATCTTAGTAATACAAATATATGTTGATGACATTATATTTGGATCTACTAATAAAACTTTGTCAAGATTTTGCTAAGCTCATGCAAGAGAAGTTCGAGATGAGCATGATGGGTGAACTAATGTTCTTCCTTAGATTTCAAATTAAACAAACAAAAGAAGGGATCTCCATCACCCAAAGCAAGTACACAAGAGAGCTACTTAAAAGATTTGGGATGGAGAGCTCCAAAGCCATTAGTACCCCCATGAGTCCATCGTGTAAGCTTGACAAGCATGAAGGAGGTAAAAGTGTTGATTCAAAGGTTTATAGAGGCATGATAGGTTTGTTATTATATTTAACTGCTAGTAGACCAGCTATCATATTTAGTATTTATTTATGTACATGATTTCAATCAAATCTAAAAGAATCATATTTAAATGTTATAAAAAAAATATTTAAATACCTAAAAGAAACTCAATCCATAGGTTTATGGTGCTCTAAGAATTCATCAATCGATATAATTAGATATTCAGATGCAGACTTTGCTAGATGTAGATTAGATAGAAAAAGCACTAGTAGAACTTGCTAATTTTTAAGAGTTAACTTAATCTCTTGATTTAGCAAGAAGCAAAATTCGGTAGCATTGTCTATGATTGAGATAGAATACATTACAGCCGAAAGTTGCTAATCCTATGGATTAAGCAACAACTTGAGGACTTTGGCATTAAACTAAATAAAACTCTCATAAGATATGATAATACTAGTGTCATAAATCTAAGAATTGAATCCAACACTCTAGATCAAAACATATTAAAATAAGACATTATTTCATAAGAAAGCATGTTTAAAATAATTACATAATTCTTGATTATATTTGTACTAAAAAATAATTGATTGATATTTTTACTAAGGCCTTGAGTGAAGATAAATTTTATGAAATTAGAAAAGAATTAGAAATTCTAGATTATTTTGCTTAAATATTCTTCTTTTGATCCTAACTTATCCTCTACTAAAATTTTTGGATCAATCCTTGAGACTTAATTTCATTACTTTAAGTTAAAAATTATCCATCCTTCTTATCTTTTTCTTGACTATAAGAAGAAAAATTATTTTTGAACTTAATAAAAAAAATCATGGATAAACAATTATACTTTACTTATCTCATGGATTTATTTGAGCATTCTAATGATTTTGATCATTTGATTCATTTTAAGTAACTATTTATATTTTACATATTTTGATCATATTATTATTATTTTTAAATTAATTAATATCAAGAAATTATTTTTTTATCTTAAAAAAAAATTATTGATGAATATTCATGCCTTATTTAGATTAATTAATTTTAAAAAATAAATTTAAGAAAAATACTCTTTTTACGTCTTTTGATATTGATGTCAAGCAAAATATTGCAAAGAAGCTATTAAAATTAAATATTCAAAGAGAACTTTAGTTTTTAATCAATTAATATTAGACAACTTAATATTTATCTTATATTTTATTAATCTTAAAATATATATAATAATAAAAGAAAAGAAGAGATGATACCTAAAAAATTAAATATATCTTATAATTTACTTTGAATGATCTATTTAAAATCTTTAATCTTTGAAATATTCCATCTCTCTTGAATCTTTGAAGTTTAAAATAATGCATTTATTTTATTTAAAAAGGGGGAGATGTATTTTTAATCCATATTATTCATAAATAGAATTTTTAAAAAAAAGAGGATATTCATTCTAAATTTGTTGTATTTTTTTCAAAATAGGAAGAATAGCTAAAAGATAAATTTATCTAACAATAATTATGAAAAAAAGGGAAGAAAATATTATGTGATGAATTTTTTGGTATTTACTCTTAAAAAATAAGGAAAAAGATGTTTGTTTGTTAATGTTGGGAATTGTGTCCCAAAGTCAATCGTCAGTCAGTTGATGGTTGAGCTATTTTATAATTATAATTAATTTATTAATTAATAAAAATATTTTGATATTTTTTCATCATAAGTTTACATCTTCTAATGAACTTCATTATTATGATGAAGTCTTTAGGACTTTAGTTTCGATAAAGAAAGAATTTATCGATTAGTCCTTAAATTTATTCACGATCAAATGATAGGCTATTAATTAGGACAATAACGTCTATCGAGCATAGATCGCTATATGCTATATAGGTTAGTTATCCTCTTAACCAAGGAGTGTGAAGACACTGATATGGCATACAGGTGAGATGTATGGGTACATCATCATTGAACGTGACCAACTTTAGAGCATTCTGCTGTCGAGAATGCTTCTGATGGGATATAGGTATAAGTATCCCTTAGATCTAAGATCACCTCAATGACTTCCAAGCTACTCATTGTGCTTTGGAATTGGACTAACTGAATTTTTAATTCAGTAATGGAAGACTTCTAGACACAATCAAGTACTTATGAAGTCAGAGTATGATCGAGATGAAATTGACCACTTCAAAAGTTGGAGAAGAATGTATCACTGTATTTCAATATAGCAAAACCTTGGCCAGGATAATCCATCGAATGAATTTGATATTTTAAAATACAATATGGACAACCTGATCAAAGTTGATAGTTGAACTTTGAGGTGTTCTACGAGCATTATGGTCAATGGGATGAATTATATGAAAACTATATCTGTATGGGTTCTAAGGATGGTGTTCTACACCTTCGACCTATCTGACCGTCAAGTATCATTGCTAGATGATCACTTCGATTGATATAAAAATTTATTTCTATGCTATCGATTTAGATTCAGACCATGAGGTCACACACATTAGAGCTTACGATCTGATTCGATGGTTGATCAATGATTAAAAATTATTTTAGAATTAAATAATCAATATGATTGATGTTTAACCTAGTGCAAGTATTATAGGAGGATCGATTAGCAATTGAATTGCTAATTGGCTTAATTTGATTAAGCCAATAGGCTGAGATTAAATCTAATTAAATATAATTTAATTAAATTTAATTTGAGCTTGATTGAATCAAGTCCAATTGATTTATTGGATAAGCCAAGTGCAAGGAAGAACTAGTCCTAGTCTAACTAGGACTCAAATTAACCTAATTTTTTAATTTAATTAAAAAATAAATTAAAATTAAATCTAATTTAATCTAATTTAATTAAGTTCTTAAATGGGTTAGAGTATTATTTAATTAGGTTGATTTAATCTTGATTTTATTTGGTTAAAAGATCTTGTTTGACCAAGTCAAAAAAGGAGTCCTAGTGTGACTAGGACTCCCTATCACTTGCGCCACTTAATCCTCATGCCCTATGCCCTTTTTATTTTATTTTCTACGTAAAAATTTTCCACTCCCTTGGCTTCTCATATCCTTTTTCTTTTCTTCTTTTTTCATAAGGCAATTTATTGGAAGACCAAGTCAAAAGAGGAGTTAGTTTTGCTTAGAATTCTATGAGATAGAATCCTTATTGACCAAAACACCTTCCCTTGAGTGCCACTCCCTCTTTTAATTAATTTTTTTCTTATTCCATGAAAATAATCTCCTTTTTGTGCACCCTCCCTTGCTGGTCCACACCAATAATTATGGAGGAGGCGCCCAAGAGTTGGGTGCCCCAACAACTTCCCATGTTTGGACATTCCTAGTCTAGGATTTTGATCTAACTTGGACTCTTCTTTTTCTCTATTTATTGGATGAATTTTATTCTAATTTTTTTGTAAATATAGAGATTTGGGAGAGTTTTGGGGTGTGCAAAAATTAGAGGAAGAGGGTCCTTGGGCATAGGGGTTTCATAGGCACCAAAATAGGTGTCTAGATGAGAGAAAAGAGAAGAAGAAGAGGGTCTTCTTCTAGGACTGTTTTATTTTCAATCTCTCCTCTTTTTTTTTTTAAAAAAATTTTCTAAGAGAGTGTCAAATCAGTAAACTCTCATCTTCCTTCTTATATTTTGGAGAGTCCAAATTTTGAAGAAGAGAGCATCAGATCGATCATTGAAGAAGGATCAGCATAGTACTAGTATGCTATGCTGATTTTCTGCATCAAACTTCAGATTAGAGATCGTAAGCTTGTGTGGACGACTCCTAGAGACCGAACATGTGTGCAGCTCATGACTTCATCCTCAAGCCTAAATCAACAAGTTAGAACGTCTAACTTGCTTAGGTAATAGATATGATCTATAAACTTCATACCTACATTTGATGTAGTATAGATCTAGGTTGATTTGATCAACCTTTTCTTTCTTGTTTTGATTTTAATTTTTGATTTAATATCATACCTTGATCATGTAATAGATCTGAGATCTAGGTGTTTATATATTTATTTAAATAAATATTTAATTTATTTAAGTCTTCCACTGCATGATCTTGAAAAAATTTCAAGATCTATCCATGAATTCCTAGATCAAGAACATTCAGTTAAATATTATATAGTTAGCCTTGACTCAATATTCTAACTAATTTGAGTTAAGGATAATAAATTTTGATTGTTTTATGATCATTTTAACTTAAGCCTTCATGTGATTATTCAGTTTAAATTCAATTAATTTGATTGCCAAATCATTTCTGATAACTAATTGGAGTTAAAACTAATTTAAAATATATTCTCACTCCAAACAAATTAATTTTGATACATACTTATAATTTTAAAATTCATTTAAAAATATGAATATAATACAAAATTTTTAATGTGCCTTTAAAAATTTTTGTAAAATTATTTTTGCTCTAATACTATCTTTGTTTTGCTGGATACATTTTTGATATATATCTTTTTCGAGCTTAATTGACTAAAATTTATTTAAGAAAAGAAAAGAATGAATAGTGAATTAAATATTATGCTTGATTTTACTATTCAAATCTTTGAAATGCTCTAATCATCTTAAAGCTTAAAAATATATACTTAAAAATCTGTTCAAAAAATCATATTCATTCAAAAAGGGGGAGAGCCTTTGATATTTGAGTTTAAGCTAATTTTTTATAAAGAAAGAAATTTCAAACGATAAGCTTTTAAAGGGGAGCTGATTCATTTGATTTGATTTAATTTTTAAAATTTTTGATTTAATTTTTTGAATTTGATACATCTATCATTTGACACATTTCATCACATCTCTGATTTCTCATCTGATTCAGATGCTTCCAACTATGATCTCTACTAGATCTAGTTTAGTCATCTTTATATTAGGTTATGATCCAGTATCTCTTAGTTATTTCTATGAGTTGTTGATCAAGTCATGGTTGGTTATATATATTTTTTTTGATCTAACTTATGGCATTGGTACTATTGATTGCTTGGGTCATGGATAGTTGTATCCATGAATTTTGTATGGCCTAACTCTCATGAATGCTTTTGATACCTTTAGCACTTATATGTTATGATGACTTGATGTTATGATTTATTATGCATGGAATGATATCATTTGGATATAAATATGTGTATATAAATATGATGATGTCATTTAAATGATGTGAAATGTAACCTCTATAAATTTGACAAAAATTCCATTATAATATGCTGTAAACACTGTGTTGTATATAAGCAAATTGAAAGTCTTGTTATAAACTCTTGTTCTAACTGGAAAACTTATAGAATATTTTAAGAGGAAGGTTTTTTCTTTTTGAATTTTAAAATTTCTTAAGATCTTACTTGATGATGTCAAAAAGGAGGAGTAGAATAAATAAAATTATGCTATAAGCAAAATTAAAGTAAAATTGACAAAAAAAATAAATAAGTCAAACTCTTTTACAAATAATTTGAATGTCTAATCATAAGTAATCTTCAAATTACTCTTTATGTAATATTTATCAAATAATTGAATATGATATTCTAGTACGTGATGTAGGCTTTTATATGCTTTACTTTTGCTTATGCTCAAATATTTTATCATCATCAAAAAGGGGGAGATTATTGCTCCAAGAATTGATTTTGATGATTACAAAGCATGTAAAAGGATTACTAATGAATTTGGTTTGGAAGAAGACTTTTGTATTTCAGGGGCAAAATCATAATTTTATCAAGTTTTGATCTGAGAGCCTTAAGAGAAAGTATAGAAGATTTTTGATCTTTTGGAGTTAGTCACATATTTTTTGGATGCATATTTTGAGAGAAAATCAAGTTTGAAGCAAAAGGATCGACCCCTAGGTCTATCATTGCTGAAATGGGCTGTTTGGCATGCTATTTCTATGCCAAGAGTCGACCCCAGAGTCGACCTCTACTATTTGAAGGCCAAAAATATAGAACAGTCAATTTTCTGGATTTTGTCTCAGAGATCGACCGCGAGGTCGAGCCATGAGTCGATCCTTATGACAAAAATCTTCTGCAACGACTAGTTTTATCCAGATTTTGCAGCTTTTAATGATTTCTTTAAGGTCTCCAACGACTATAAATCTTGCTCAAGATTCTCTCCTCCATCCATTGAAGATTTAAAAGACTATAAAAAGAGAAAAATATAAGAGATTTCATGGAATTCAATTCAGCCCTAAGCAAAAAGTCATCTTCAAGCAAGGAAGCTTTCATTTCAAGTTCACCAACCTCTTAAGAGCTCATTCAAGTCTCCAACAATCTTAAGAAAAATCAAAAAAGCTTCCTCCATTATTGTGAAAAGCTTCTTAAGATTTTATTTGCTCATTAAGGAAGCTAAATTTGTATTTAATTATCATTAACTCTTATACTCTGCTTTATTATTTTGATTCAAGTTTTGGGGGGTTCCAAAACTTGGGAGGATTGATCCGGGCCTTAAATTGGAGTATATAGGATTGGCTTGTATCCAAGAAGCAAGTATGCTAGCTTAGGATAGCTAGGATCAGAGGTACCGATGTTGTATTCTGATTGAATATATTTAGTGATTTTGAATTTTCAAGTAGGAGCTTGGGGAGTGGATGTAAGTGTAAGAAAAGCACCAAACCACTATAAATCTTGCTTATTTGTGGTGTGCTTGCTATCTTTCTTTTCTTAGTTTGTTAAATTTCTTCTCTTAAATTTTTTATATTTTTATCTAACCTAAATTGTTTCACACATACTACTTGCATATCATCATTCAATTTTGATATCTTTAAATTAGCTTTAAAATCTTAAAAACCCAATTCACCCCCCTGCCCTCTTGGGTTGCATAGTTGGGCAACACCTCTCGGTGTAGCTACATGTGTGATTGGATTCTTCTATCATGAGCTCCGATAGGATTAGGGTTAAGGTGAACTCATCAAACCCAACATCCATCATATGAATTAATCATTTGATTCGAGTCTGATGTAAAATCCTAATAAAAACTGTTTCTGTCATCTTCACACTGCCATGGCTATGAGCTTATGGACTTGACTCTCATGATCATCATAGGGCTTCTCCTTATCCACCAAGGTAGATAGATCTTCTATTGATGCAATTCAATTTCTACAATGAACATACTATAGCCAACATACACCTCAGAATTCTAAATATCTAGAAGATCGAGTTATGGTGTAGTCAAACTATAACACCCTCAAGGTGAACTGTCGATGCATTTCATGTCAAAGAACTAGACACACCACTGCAATATCGAGCCAGTCATCGATGATAAGGTAGACTTCCTTATGACTGCTCGAGTTGGTCATGCTCAGTGCCCTCATTCTCTAACGAGTACTTATATTCTCGCTCCGATGACTTCACACTATAGACTCAAGACTCATCTATCCTAAGAAAACGATCATATACTAACCTTCTGGATCGATCACCATCCTTATAACGATCCTATGATCAGGAGCAATTTATGAGTTAATTATGAGAATTCATGTCTTAAATTTTTAACTCTTAAAAATATGAATTATTATTATCATTAACTTAAAGGATGTATCACAGATACTTTAAATACATACTGTAATAGAAAATAATTTTTTTATTAATTTATAGTTAAAATTATAAATTTATCCTTAGAAGTATATTATAAGTGTCTGTCAATCTGACTTTTAAGACATACATCTAACAAACTTTCACTTGATCTAAAGCTAATTGGCTACAAATCTAAGTCCCATGTTCTCAAGGTGGACTTCGATCTTCTACTATCCCAACGACTTCGTTAGTGGATCAGCCGTATTATTTGCAGTATCGACTCTCTTGACCTCGACGTATCCCCTTCTCGAGGTAATCATGGATCAGATGGAATCGCCGCTCGATGTGCTTGAATTTCTAATAAGATTTTGGTTCCTTAGCAATGGTTGTGGGGCCATTATTGTTGTAGTACAGAGGGACGACATCCAATGGCATCACTTCAAGCTCTGTGGTGAACTTGTTATACTAGAATGCCTCCTTTATAGCTTTCGATGCAGTATCTGCTTCCATGGTAGAATCTAGTATCACCATCTCCTTGAAACTCTTCCAGCTAACAGCACCACCATTGCATATAAATAGACTACCAGATATTAACTTTCGATCATCTATATCGGACATAAAGTCTGAGTTTGAAAACCCTTGGACCTAGAGTTCTCGATTACCAAAGATTAGAAACATAACCTTAGTCCTTCTTAAGTACTTATGGATATATTTCGCAAAAGTTCAGTCGTTTTGCCTAGATTCGATTGATAGTCTATTGTGACACTCAACAACATGGAACAATAATCAAAGTCATGGTACATAGCATGGCGCATACATGAGACTTCCTATTGCTTGAGCATAAAGGGATCTTGCTCATGTGTTCAAATCTGCCTCAGGGTGTGTTGGTATCATTTTCTTGAGAGAGATGAATATCAGTTAGAAGATACTTAAACCTTTTTGATGTTTTTAATGCTAAAACCTCTTTAGCACCTCCTCTATGTACATCTTCTGTGAAAGGTCCTTAGCATCCCTATTCGACGTCTATTTCTTAAAACTTTAATTTCTAATAATAAAGAAGATTTCTCTAGATCTTTCAAGAAAATCTTTAGAATCATATTGTTGATTGTGGTCAAGTAGGAAAATATCATTTCTAATAAGAAGATGTCATCCACGTTACAATATAAACGCTCCCACTGATCTTTGTTAACACCACATGGCTCCTCATTTTTGATAAAATAAAGGATTTGATTCACATTCATTGAAATGAGCATTCTGCTTACGATGCTTACTTAAGTCGCATATATGGACCTTTCCAGCTTGCAAACTTATGATCCACTACACTGGAGTGAAACCAAGCGATGTTTTCATATAGAATCTTTCTCAAAGATTATTCATTAAGAACGGCATTTTCATGTCCATTTGCTATATTTATAATCAAATATGGCTCGCAACCAGTAAGTAATGTGTGGATTGATTTTAAGCATGACTACTGGTGACAAAGGTATCCTATAGTCAATGCCTTCGCATCTGACTATACCGCTTTTAGTATGACTTACGCTTTGAATGCTTACATTGCCAATGGCACCTATCCTTCTCTTAGATTTCGTTTACATCCAGAATTAGATAGCCATACCTTCAAGTGGATCTACAAGATTCAGACTTGGTTTCTAAAGCGCATTGAGTATAATCTCTAACTCATTGCCTCTAACTAGTTCCGAGTCATATTTTGATATCATCTCATCATAGGTTTTGGGATCATCACCATGACCCTTTTTTCATAAAAAATATTTCTCAACATCTTCTAAATAATACCTAAGTACCTTTGAGGAGGATGAAAAATCCTAGTTGAATTTTGTCGAGAGAAGGAGTAGTATTTGGACTGGCTATAGGTTCTAGTTGATTTCAAGGTTCCTTAGCTCTTTGCTCTTAGGAGACTTGCTCCTCGAGCCAATTGGTATTCTGATGTCACATCTTGAATAAAACTATTTTTTAAGACAATAGCATGTCGACTCAAATCACATTTGGTCTTCTGAAAAAAATCAGAAAAATAATATCCCTAACAACCTCTTAGGAATCCTATGAATCAAGCTCTAAAGAACCTAGATTAACTTGTTACCGTCTGCTATTCTTGACATGAGCCGGATAATCCTAAATTCTGAGATAACTTGGTTTTTACCATCCATATCTTCATACGTATGTAGGAATATTTTAGAGAAACTCTATCCAGTAAAGTATATTACGGTCATAAGACTATCTCCAAAGAAACCAAAAAGATCCGTGAAAGCTCATCATGTTTGAACCCATATCTAAAGGATCTGATTTTCTTTCTGAAATCCTAGTTGAGTTGAAGACACTTCCAGGTGAGTCCACTGTGAGACTATTGCCATTATCTTTGAGATAGTCCAAAAAAATTTTCGACTATAGATATTCACCTTCTCATCTGATGAAGAGGCTTAATGGCTTCTTATTTATTTTTCTACTTCCAGTCTTGAATTTTTTTGAACTTTTCAAAAGGGGGGGGGACTTCAGACTTATGTCGCGATCAATTATACATATTACATACCGAGATAAAATCATCGATAAAGATGATGACAGTAGAATATAATTGCTCTGCCAACACTCAAATGGGCGCACAATCTATGTATACCAGAGCAAATAAGTTGTGGCCTTTTCCTCATGGTCCTACAAAAGAAAGATTTGGTCATTTTGTCATGAAGGCATGATTATAAAAATCGAATATGACTCGAAAGTCAATTGAACTCAATAGCTGATTGTTTTAATTTGTTAACTCTTCTGCCTATATGACCAGCCTAAGGGCCAAAGATAGTCTATCGTTTAGACATATTCCTAGGTCGCTTTGATCCTATTAGGCATTCACATTTAGCTCGATATTGAAAACAAAAACCTATCAATATCTAATTGATAGAGATCATTTATAGGAAAACCACTGCAATATTTATTTCTTTCAAAAAGAATATTATTTTATGTTCCTTAAGAAACTAATTACAAGCTTTTCTATGCTAAATATGAAATAGAAATCAAAATTTCTGCTTGCTGTATGCACATAAAAATAGTTCCATAAGTACTAAATCTGAATCCTTTTATGGGTAACGAAAGAGGGTAGGTATTCCACGCCATAAGCAGCAACTTTGCTCTATTTTTCGACGCGTAGTATATGTCACATCCTTAGGACCTCCTGCTCTCGTCAAGACTCTGTTGAAAATATGCGCTCTTTTATCCACATGGGAATCGATGTGGCCTCATTGATTAATCAACAACAAAAAAGTACTTCTCAAGATTAATGCGGGAAGCTATGATCAGAATAATTCAAAAAATAGAGAAGAAAGAAGAAGAGATTTTTGAAAAGAAAAAATTCTTTTATTAGTATATTTCAGCACACTTACAATTCTGACTATTTTCAGTATATTACTTTATAAAGGGTTAAGCCCAAGCTCATAGAAAAACTCTCCAAACCCAAACAATCCATGTACATAAAATAATAACCTGCAAAAATTAAGCCGGCCCAGTTTCATACTGAGCCTGCTAACCTGCAATTGGGTCGGCTCAGTCCCAAACTGAGCCGACTCAATTATGTACCATGCCAATAGCCCAAAAATACTATTTTCTATCTAGATTTTTCCTTGAGATCTAGCCAACCCAATCTTTGACTGAGTCAACCCAGTTTTCAATTGAGCTGGCTTAGTCTCAAAGTGAGCTGGTCTAGTTTCTAAACTTTACTTTTGAGACTGATTCTTCTTCTGGCTCACTCTCATCTTTCCATGATCTGTCTTCTCATATTTCTAAGATTTGGAAGTGCCACTTCTGATTTCACATTCTTCATCTTGGTGCTTCTAAGTTCTTGTGAACTCATCTCTTCTCAACAGATCCATCCGTGCAACACATCTCTGAAAGCTATTTCTGGAGAGTACCTTCATGAGTACATCAGACTGATTCTCCTTGGTATGGACCTTCATCAGTTTTACTTCATCTTCCTCCACCAGCTCTCTGATCATGTGATACCTCAAGTCTATATGCTTTGTGACGCATGATAGACTGGATTCTGTGCCAACAAGTAAGCACTCTGACTATTACTGTAATAGCTATAACCGTGCTCAACCTTCAACTCATCAATAGCCTCCTAAGCCAAAGCTTCCTTTTGTAGCCTTCGTTATCTTAATGACTCAGCCTCTGTTGGTAGACAGGCATGATGCTGAAGGATTGATCTCCAAGACACCGTCTTACCATATACGTTAGAAGAGTATCCAGTAGTAATTCCTCTATATCAAGATCATCAGCATAATTTTGCTATCAACAAATCCTTCCCAGAGGATCTGAACCTTCATACCATTGTTAGATATATGTGCCTAGAAGCCAGAATTGGCTGACACTTGTAATACAACTTCTAGGGGCAAAATTTAATTTGACTAAAATCAATAAATGGGTTATTTTCTATCACATATGTGTATTAGTGTCTGTGATACATCCTTTGAGTTTAATGGTAATGATAATTCATATTTTCAAGAGTTGAAAAATTAAGACAGAATAATCATTATTAACTCATAAATTGCTCCTGACCATAGGATCATCACGAGGATGGTGATTGATCCGGAAGGTTGGTGTACAATCGCTTCTCTTTAGTAGATGAGTCTTGAGTCTACGGTAGTGAGACACCAGAGCGAGGAGTAAGGTACTCGTTAGAGAACGAGGGCACTGAGCGTGACCACCTCGAGTAGTCATAGGGAGTCTACCTCTCGTCAATGACTGACTCGATGCTGCAGTAGTGTGTCTGGTTCTTTGACCTGAGATGCATCGGCTAGTCACCTTGAGGTGTTATAGTTTGACTACAACCAATTATCTCGGTCTCTCTAGCCATATGGAACCTGAGGTGTATGTTGGCTATAACATGTTCATTGTAGGAACTGGATTGTATCAGATGGAATCTATCTACCTCGGTGGTAGAGGAGTACGCCCTATGATGATCATAAGAATCAAGTCAAAAAATCCATTGGCCCATGGTAGAGTGAAAATAATAGAAAGAGTTTCTATTTAGATTTTCACATTGGACTCGATCGAATGATTACATCATATGACAAAAACAGAACTAGAGTTGACGATGTTCACCTGAATTACTAGGATAGAAAACTGAATCACAAGGTAGCTTTTTTTTTTTGTCACCAAAGGTTCGCATTTCAGCTCTGATGGGTGCCACCATACTGCTAGTTCATGTGATTTTGGAGATTGAGATTAGATCATTCTAGCTGTTCAATCAGAAGAGTTCTGATCATCAAAGGAGTTGATGATTCGATGAATAGAGATCATGACATATCTCTTACCATACAGAATTGAACCTAACTGGTCACACAAACAAGGGTTTGAATCTGGTGATCATCAATTGAACTGATCTAGTTCAATTGATCTGAATGAGATTCAATTAGGTTCAGGAAATCGCTGCTAGCACTCGATGAACCTAACGTTTTTTCTTTTGCTATCATAAATAAGTTGTCCTATCTGAGCAAAGGAGTTGTACTCAACAGAGGCCTTCATATGGTCTGACAGAGGTCGTCCAAGTCAGAAAAGGTTGTCTTATTTGTAAGACACTACTGCCATTTTTGGTCACCTGCCATTTCTTTTCTTTGACTTTGGTCAAAAGTTACCTTTGACTTGGTCAAACGTTGACCATTGACTACTTTGACTTTTGACCACATGTCATGCACCTATTGGAGAGTGGTGTGGGCCTGTCCCCCTGCCGAACCTGGCAAGGAGAAGGGCAGCCACCCTAGGTGTGCCAAGTTTGAGGCGCCTAGGAGTCCTTGTTGACAAGGACTCCATCTCCTTTTGCGATTCAATTAGAGTTCTTCTAAGAACCCAACTTTGACTGGTCTTAGGCGCCCTCTAAGAGGAATCCAGGGGGCTCTAATTCCACAATCAGATTTAGACTTGATTTCAAAAGGTGTAGATTGGTGGGAGAAGAGAGAGTTGGATCACGCTAGTCTATAAATAAGACCCTGTATCCAACTCAGATTGATGAGATCAGAGATTATGATATGATCATAGTTTCCCATCCCCAAGGCTCCTCTCCCTCCTTCTCCAGCCATAGTCTCTTCTCCCCTTCTCTCCACGTCCAAAAAGGAGTTTTGGACCCTGGTTGTGCGATTCAGATCAAAGAAAAGGCGGATCAAAATAAGAAGGCTGCGTGCTGCAAAGACGATCTGCTCATCTTCAAAAGAGGTTTGAAGATCCTCCAGATCAGATTCAGATCTGATTTTTGGAGGTTGATAGAGAGAAAAGGATCTCCAGATCCAACCGAGTGGATATCGGTAGAGGCCAGCGCTTGCGGGCTAAGATTCAGAACCTTCCCCGCAACAGGATCATCAACAGGGTAATAGGATATCCAATCAGGGTAATTAAATTTGATTTAATTTATCTTTTTAATTTTATTTTAAATTAAATAATAGAAATCAGATCTAAACATATCAATATCTGATTGGATCAAGAGAAAAATTTTTGAAATATATCTCTTGATCTGATCACGATCTGAACGAACTTGGACGGGAATCAGGATTTCCTTCAATTTGGTATCAGAGCCATGTTTCTAAAATGTAGATCTAATTTTTAACAAATTTATTTTAATTTAAAATAATTGAATTTAGATGTCACATGAGATGTGATCAAATTAAAATCAGAAAAAATTAAATAAAAATTGGATCTAAGATTAGAAGTATGCATGATAGGTTCTAGAATAGAATATTCTATAGAATAGTCTTGCCATGTTTTTGATTTAATCTAGTTAATCAGTTGAGATATTTCATTTATATTTTCTGATATTATAAGTTGTTATAATAACATCTAAAAAAATAGCAAATAAAATATTTAATTTTTTGAATATGCATATGAGTATGATTGATTGCATGTCTAGGACTAGTTGTAGATATCTACATAATATCAGATTAGAATTATTTTGATTTAGATCATTTAAATCTAATTTTTTAGATTATTTATAGATAATTTAGATCTGGAAAATATGCATATAATGATACATGAGATGTATGCAAAATATGCCATGATTAGATCTACTTTATATATGAGATATATGATATAGATCTGATAATTGTTTTGTCAGTATCTGAATGTTCCTGAGTTAAGCATTCTCTTGGCCGTCTGGTTTTTCCATAGAACGAAGAAGGATTTTAAAGGGCCCTCTTCTTTCATCGATTGGTGGTGTTCTTATTGAGTTAGGGTGCTGCGTGTTCGTCCTAATCAGAAATTCCAAAACTTACTTTCTGCAAACCCTAGATCCTGAAAACCCTAGGATTATGTGCATATTTTTGGTGAACCCTACTAATTAAGAAGTGAGTTTATGGGAATATTAATTAGGTCCTAAAATTAAAATTTTAAATCTAAGACATATTCATAATACTGGGTTCGCGGCTTGGGTAGCTCAATTAGCGTCTAAGCGGTTGATCAACCGAATCAAGAGTTGGAGATGGGATCAACAATGCTTAAATGAACCGCCTAATAGGATTGTAAGTCTGGGTCAAGATCAGTCACGATCAAGGCAGAGACGTTAATAGGCTCAGAGGTTAGAGTCTGGATTGTAGGCTAACCAATTGGTTCTGACTCAATTAAAAAAAATTTTTTTTTTTTGGTTTTTTTGGTTTGGGTCTAAGGTAAGTTTGCATAGACGACAAGATCCCCTGCCCAACACCTCTAGGGAGTCGTCTAGACTATACTTGCTTGATCGTCTCCTATTCCCTTTCGATTCTCCCATACGCACAGCGGCTCACCTCACCTCTGCCGATAACTACTATTCGCAGCCATCAAGATAAGATGTTCCGACTATTAGCCTTTGGCAGACACTATCAGGTTAGCATATCGAGATTTTACTTGATTGGTGTGCCGCGTCAATACCACGATCTGCTTTACTAATATGTTATGCTTATGTTGCAACTACTTTACAAATTCAGTTTACTCCCTGGGCTTACACTTTAACAGTCTTCCTTCTGACGCTCTTCGATGTCGAGCGACGACCCTTACATCGACGGACTACTTGCTCACGTGGAGCGTCATTATCATCTTCCGACCCGTCTTAGGAAAGCGATTGTGTTGTACGAGTATACAATCATCAGACGCGAATCATATAGTCCTCCCCATTCTATTTGGTCGGATCCGCTTATGCGTTCTACTACCACCTGATAGAAGTAATCGAGTATATGGCCACTGTACTGCTGCTAGAGTTAGGACCTAACAAATCAGGGCATCTCTATCGTCTTCCTCCGGGACCGGTTAGCAGTCGCTTCAGGCGCAGAGAAACGCGGTTAACGCTACGCTGACTCCATCAGCAAAGCTCGCCCCCCTCCCTAATAAGGTCAACACCCTGGCTGCACACTCTATAAGGTGCAAATGATCCTAAATCCGTCACGCACACTATAAGTGGGCGAAATGTTGCCAAGCGGATTAGTCATCCTCCTGAACATATGCTTACCCCCTTAATGCCTTTCGATCCGTGTGCTACTCTAGCCTCCCCTCTCAGACCATGCATCGACAATGTGACTAATTCTGTTATGGTCAGCTTACAATTTTTCCGTCTCCGTCTTTGCGTCGTATTATCGTCCTGCCCGATATTATTGGGAAGCTTATCCACAATAAATCCACGGAAGCCCGACTTGTTTTAATGAAGCTACTCGACCTGAATCGTCTTGTACGAGTGAATGGCATATTTCTTTCCGAGTCTCCACTTACCTGCCATATCTGTTGACACAGTTCTGATCTAGTGGTCATAATCCGAGCTAACCCATGCCACTAGTTTTAGTCATAATTCTTATGACTAAGCCAAGTCTAGTTTAAGATACCTGAATTCAATTCTCCCGAAGAAAAAATAAGTCTGAGGTCTTCCACCATTGTAGATGTGCGGCCCTTCTCCGGGGTTGATTTGTTCTTGGCTGGATACAGTGGCTTCAGTTCACCGGGAAGATGCAACCGTTGTCTATTAGGCATTGGATGCTATGAGGCTGGAGGATGAGTTGACTCAATATTTCGATTACGGTGAGAGACTCAATTAGAAACCAGTCATGCAAATGGTGGGTCTGACTTAAACTAAGGATGGATCAATATTCCGGATATGGTGAGATCGATGAATTAGAGACCAAGGTTCGGGTGCACCATATTAGAGAATCATTGAAACAAGAGTTTTCCTCCATTGGCTAACCCATCACCAATAACTGTTAGGTGATGATGAGTAAGTTGTGAGACCGACCACCCACTTAGAAATCATTAATCGTGGAGATTTTCGCATCTCTACAGAGGCAGTGTAGGGATCGAGAAAAATAGTGGAAGCTAATTTGTTAAAAAAAAATCACCTAAACAAATCTGGTCAAGTCAAATTACAGTATCTAACTAGAATCTTTGACTCTCTACAGGATAACATCGCGTCAAACCATTGCACGTATCCTAGACACACATAGATGACCGGACCCAATTATAAAGATTGGCTCAGGAACTATAAAATATTTTGGTTCGAAGAATTAACCATTTCGGATCAGGACCCTCCCACATTACCACCCGCCGTCATGCGTTGAACAGAGAGCATCTCTGAAAAATGTATTGACGAAGATAATAAGCCAGATATTACATGTGGGCTTCGATGTCTGATGAGCTCCAGCGCCAAGCATGAGGAATACGAGACTGCTCACAAAGTTGGTCACTACAGGAGATGTGGAACAGAGTGCGGCAGCCAAATATCAAGTCACAAAATGACTTTTTAAGGCTAAAGATGCGTGATGGGCAGTCAGTCCAAGAATCACTGTTCTGACAATGATCAAGGACATGGAAAGAGCTTGAGAAGCTCGGTGTGAAGTTGGACTGGACCTATAGAACGATATCATTCTGCAATCCTTGATTGATGCATTATTGGCAATTCATTCATGAATTACCACATGCATAAACTTGTAGAATTCTTGCCAGTTAATGAATATGCTGGTTTACCGCTGAGCTTTCTAATGAAAGATTCTAAAGGCTTCAGTTCTTGCATGGAACGGACTTCTTCCAAAAGAAAGTCTTATGGAAAGAAAAAGAAGTTTGAAAAAGACAAAAGTGAACGATCAAAGAAGAAGAAGACAAAGTCGGAAGAAAAGGCCGATGAGCAAAGGGAAAGTGGTTCCACTTGCAATAGCACGGCCATTGAAGCGGAAACTCCCTACTTACCTGGCACCCTGAAGAACAAAGTAAGAGTCCTTCTAGAGGTATGCCTCTATTGAGTCTAACCTTACGATTTCTTCACATCTAGTTGGGTGACTTGACTCTGTTCTTAGTGCTCATCTGTGCATTTCTATGCAGGGTCTTAAGGATAGCAGGAGGCTGAGGATGAGACATGACCTACGCATTGTAATGGAGCAAGAGTTGCTGCAGTGGCCGTGGGAACATACCCTCTTGATTACCATTGGTTTTAACTTAGTTTTGCAAAGACTGTTATTTGTGCCTGTGCCAGCAGGAATTTGATCTCTGTTTCATGCTAGCACTAGAAAGCTATGTGATCACCTTCTTTAGACCATTGTAACATTCTTTATGAAAGAAATAAAATTGCAAATGGTTTCTTATTAATGATCTTTATCAGCTACATATTGATGTACCTATTCTAATTATCGAGCAAAACGTGAATGCCAAATGACCTAGGGATAGTCCAAATGATATATCTATGGCACCTGAGATTAGGTCATATAGCAGAAGAAAGGATCAACAAATTGGAGAAAAATGGGCTATTGAGTCCATTGACTTTTGAGTCATATCTCAACTTGTGAATCTGTCTTCAAGCAAATGACTAAACTTCCTTTTTGTATGGGGAAGGGCACAGATCTCCTTGCCCTAGTACATACAGATTGTGTGCGGCCCATTGATGTGTCGGCTAGAGGCAATTTTGTCTACTTCATTACCTTTACCGATGATCTATCTAGGTATGGGTATGTGTATCTTATGAGACACAAGTCTGAAGCTTTTGAAAAGTTCAAAGAATTCAGACATGAAGTAGAAAAATAAACTGAAAAACCCATTAAGGTTCTTCGATCAGATCGAGGAGGTGAATACCTTAGCCGGGAATTCCTAGACTATCTCAAGGAAAATGGCATAGTCTCTCAATCGACTCCACCAGGAAAACCTCAACTCAACGGGTTTCAGAATGGAGAAATCGGACTCTATTGATATGGTTCGATCCATGATGAGCTTCACAGACCTCCCTGATTTTCTTTGGGGACACTCATTGTTAACTTCAATTTATCTACTGAATAGGGTTTCCTCTAAAACCGTTCCTACCACACCGTATAAGATATGGTACGGTAAGAAACCAAGTCTGAGTCATCTCAGAATTTGGGGTTGTCCGCTCATGTCAAAAGACAACAAGCGGACAAGTTAGAGTTTAGGTCCTTCAGAGCTCGATTCATAGGATATCCTAAAGAGTCATTAGGATACTATTTCTACATTCCAGAAGACCACAATGTGATTGTGAGTCGACATGCCATCTTTCTTGAAAAATAGTTTATTCAAGATAGCGGCATTGGAAAACAGATCAAGCTTGATGAGAAAGTCTCACAAGCAGAACGAGCTAAGGACCAAGTGGAACCAAATCAGGTTGAGCCAATAAGAACACTACCTCCTCCACCTCGTAGATCGGAAAGAGTTTCCCGTCCCCCTGAAAGATACTTAGGTATTGTTTCAGAGGATGTAGAGGAAATGTTCCTCGTAGGTAATGGTGCTCATGGAGATGATCCCAAAACCTACAATGAGGCGATATCAGATATCGACTCCGAGAAATGGCTAGAGGTAATGCAGTCAGAAATTGACTCGATGCACTCAAACCAAGTCTGGACCTTGGTAGATCCACCAGAAGGTATAGTACCTATTGGATGTAAATGGATCTTCAAGAGAAAGATTGGTGCAGATGGGAATGTGGAGACATTCAAGGCTAGATTGGTGGCAAAAGGTTATAGTCAACGCGAAGGCATAGACTATCAGAATACCTTTTCCCCAGTAGCTATGCTAAAATCCATCCGCACATTGCTTGCTGTTGCAGCCTATTTCGATTACGAAATATGGCAAATGGACGTGAAAACGGCGTTCTTGAATGGATATCTTGAGGAAGATATCTATATGGAACAGCCGCTAGGTTTCACATCCAGTGATACTGATCACAAGGTTTGCAAGCTGCAAAGGTCCATATATGGACTTAAGCAAGCATCTCAGAGCTGGAACACTCGTTTCAATGATGTGATCAAAATATTTGGTTTCATCAAAAATGAAGAGGAACCATGTGTTTTCAAAAGGGTCAGTGGGAGCGCTGTTGTCTTCCTCGTATTGTACGTGGATGACATCCTCCTTATTGGGAATGATATTCCCATGCTGACTTCAGTCAAGGTGTGGTTGTCCAAGGAATTCTCCATGAAAGACCTAGGTGAAGCATCCTTTATTCTAGGAATTAAGGTCTATAGAGATAGACCGAATAGGATGCTAGGACTTTCACAGAAGATGTACATAGAGAAAGTACTAAAGAGGTTTAGTATGGAAAACTCTAAGAGGGGATTAATACCCTTCAGACATGGTATTCATCTTTCCAAGAAGATGTGCCCCAGCACACCTGAGGAAATAGAACGCATGAGCAAGATCCCTTATGCTTCTGCAATAGGGAGCCTCATGTATGCCATGCTATGTACACGACCTGATATAGCCCATGCTGTGAGTGTCACAAGCAGATATCAGTCAAATCCAGGTGAAGAACACTGGACTTCTGTGAAATGTATCCTTAAGTACTTGAGAAGAACTAAGGATATGATGCTGGTCTTTGATAACGGAGAACTCCTGGTCCAGGGATACACAGACTCGGACTTCATGTCCGATATAGATGATCGAAAGTCGACATCTGGGAGTCTGTTTGTGTGCAATGGTGGAGCTATCAGCTGGAAGAGTTCCAAGCAAATGGTGATACCACCTCATCCACGATTACCTCAAGAAGGGTTATGTCGAGGTCAAGAGAGTCAACTCCACAGATAATGTGGCAGACCCACTTACAAAGCCGTTGGGCCAGCAGAAGATCGAAGCCCACCTTGAGAAGATGGGACTTAGACTTGTAGCCAATTGGCTTTAGGACAAGTGGGAGATTGTTAGATATATGTGCCCTAGAAGCCAGAATTGGCTGACACTTGTAATACACTTCTAGGGGCAAAATTATAATTTTGACTAAAATCAATAAAATGGGTTATTTTCTATCACATATGTGTATTTAGTGTCTGTGATACATCCTTTGAGTTAATGGTAATGATAATTCATATTTTCAAGAGTTGAAAATTTAAGACATGAATAATCATTATTAACTCATAAATTGCTCCTGACCATAGGATCATCACGAAGGATGGTGATTGATCCGGAAGGTTGGTGTACAATCGCTTCTCTTTAGTAGATGAGTCTTGAGTCTACGGTGTGGAGACACCAGAGCGAGAGTACAGGTACTCGTTAGAGAACGAGGGCACTGAGCGTGACCACCTCGAGTAGTCATTAGGGAGTCTACCTTCTCGTCAATGACTGACTCGATGCTGCAGTAGTGTGTCTGGTTCTTTGACCTGAGATGCATCGGTAGTTTACCTTGAGGGTGTTATAGTTTGACTACACCATTACTCGGTCTCCTAGCCATATGGAACCCTGAGGTGTATGTTGGCTATAGCATGTTCATTGTAGGAACTGGATTGCATCAAGATGGAATCTATCTACCTCGGTGGTAGAGGAGTAGCCCTATGATGATCATAAGAATCAAGTCCAGAAATCCATGGCCATGGTAGAGTGAAATAATAGAAAGAGTTTCTATTTAGATTTTCACATTGGACTCAAATCGAATGATTACATCATATGATAGAGACTAGGGTTTGACGAGTTCACCTTAACCCTAATCTGATCGGGGCTCAAGATAGAAGAACTGAATCACACAGGTAGCTGCACCAAAAGGTTCACATTCAGCTCTGATGGGTTGCCACCATATACTGCTAGGTGTCACTGGTGGATTTTGGGGGCAATTAGAATGATTTAGATGATCGATCATGACATATCTCATTACCATACAGAACTGAACCTAACTGGGTCACACAAACAAGGGTTTGAATCTGGTGATCATCAATTGAACTGATCTAGTTCAATTGATCTGAATGAGATTCAATTAGGTTCAAGGAAATCGTGCTAGCACTCGATTGAACCTAACGTTCTTCTTTTGCTATCATAAATAAGTTGTCCTATCTGAGCCAAAGGAGTTTGTGCTCAAACAGAGGCCTTCATATGGTCTGACAGGAGGTTGTCCAAGTCAGAAAAGGTTGTCTTATTTGTAAGACACTACCTGCCATTTTTGGTCACCTGCCATTTCTTGTTCTTTGACTTTGGTCAAAAGTCTACCTTTGACTGGTCAAACGTTGACCATTGACACTTTGACTTTTGACCACATGTCATGAACCTATTGGAGAGCTGGTGGGGGCCTGTCCCCCTGCCAGAACCTGGCAAGGAGAAGGGCGCATGCCACCCTAGGCGTGTGCCCAAGTTGGAGGCGCCTAGGAGTCCTTGTTGGACAAGGACTCCATCTCCTTTTTGGATTTCAATTAGAGTTCTTCTAAGAACCAACTTTGACTGATCTTAGGCGCCCTCTAAGGAGGAATCCAGGGGTCTCTATTCCCACCAATCAGATTTAGATCTGATTTCATAAAGGGTTATGATTGGTTGGGAAGAAGAGGAGTTGGATCACAGCTAGTCTATAAATAAGACCCTGTATCCAACTCAGATTGTATGAGATACAGAGATATGATATGATCATAGTTTCTCCATGCCCCAAGGCTACCTCTCCCCTCCTTCTCCATGCCATAGTCTCTTCTCCCCTTGCTCTCCACATCCAAAAGGAGTTTTGGACCTTGGTTGGTGCGATTCAGATCAAAGAAAGGCGATCAAAATAAGAAGGCTGCGTTGCTGCAAAGGACGACTGCTCATCTTCAAAAGAGTTTTGAAGATCCTCCAGATCAGATTCAGATTTGATTTTTGGAGGTGTGATAGAGAAGAAGAGGATCTCCAGATCCAACCTGAGTGGATACCGGTAGAGGCCAGGCGCTTGCATGGCTAAGATCCAGAACCTTCCACTGCAAATAGGATCATCAACAGGGTAATAGGATTACCCAGATCAGGTAAATTAAATTTGATTTAATTTATCTTTTTAATTTTATTTTATTAAAATAATAAGAATCAGATCTAAAACATATCAAGATCTGATTGGGATCAAGAGAAAAAATTTTGAAATATATCTCTTGATCTGATCCGATCTGAACGAACCTGGACCGGGAAATCAGGATTTCCCTTCAACATCTTCACAGATTGTTCTCCAAATCCTTCCGACTGCCCACCAAACACCAAACCATAATCCTTTGTTCCATGCAAATATCTCAATATTCATTTCAATGCTTTTCAATATTCCTTCCTAGGGTTAGCCATGTATCTACTAACCATGCTCACAGCATGTACTATATCTGATCTATAGCACACCATAGTGTACATCATACTACCTATAGCATTTGCATAAGAAACTCATTCCATGTACTCTCTCTTTTCTTCTGACTGGAGGTACTGTAACTTAGAGAGAGACATATGGCTCGACAATGGCGTCTCTGCAGGTTTGGCCTTCTCCATTCCAAACCTCTTTACTTTTCTTATGATAAATGGAGTACTTCTTTGCACCTATCTCTACAAATCTCCATTCTAAGAATTTTCTTAATTGGATCCAAATCTTTCATCTCATATTCAGATGATAATATCTTTTTCAACCTTTTCACAGCATCCATGCTTCTACTGGCTATGAGCATATCATTTACATACAATAATAGGTACAGGACATCCTCCTCATCTACATCCTTGACGTAGATACAATAATCATGTTCACATCTTCTGAAATCCAAACTCAAGATAAAGCTATCAAACCTTCGATACCACTGACGAGGAGATTGTTTCAAGCCATACAAAGACTTCCTGAGTAAACATATCTTTTCTTTCTATCTATCTCTATGAAACCATCTGACTACGTCATGTAGATTCTTTCCTCCAAAGTCCCATGAAGGAAGGCCATCTTCACATCCATCTGTTTCAATTCCATGTTATGCTGTGCTACTAGTGATAGCAAAACTTGAATAGATGTATGACACACCACAGAAGAGAAAATTTTTGTGTAGTCAATCCCTTCCCTTTATGAGTATTTCTTTGCTACCAGTCCTGCTTTGAATCTGACTCCATCTTATTCTGAAGGTGCTTCTTTCTTTGTGAACACCCACTTTGAGTCAATAAGTCGAGCACCCTCTGGAAGATCCACCAGCTGCCATGTCTGATTCTTCTCAAGTGATTCCATCTCCTCCATCATGGCCTGCATCCATGAATCATGATCCTCACTCTCCATGGCCTCTGCATAATTCTCTAGATATCCATTAGTAGTGATGAGTGCATAGGAGATAACCTCATCAATGTCATATCTGATCGATCTCCTAATAGTATGTTGGGGCTTGTGCAAAGCCACTCTCACTGGCACATCTCTGCTTGATGTCTGTGACTGCTCCTGTACATCTGTCTGAACTGTCGGCCCTCCATACTGAATTTCAATTTGAGATAATACTTTTCTGTCCAGCTCCACCTTAACAGGAATACTTCTGTAAGTGGATGTAACCTGCATGCCATCATTCTCTGACTGGCCACCATTGTTCACCTTTATTTCTCTAGTTTCATCTATCCCAGATCTTCTCAAGATGCTCTTCTCATCAAAGATAACATCCCTGCTGATCACTGACTTTTGTGTCTGAGAGTCCCACAGCAGGTACCCTTTGACTTCTTATGGATACCCTATAAATGTCATCTTTTGAGATTTCGAGTTCAATTTGCTCCTCTCGGTTGCCTCCACATGTGCATAGGTTATGCAGCCGAAGACTTTCAGATGGCCAAGCTCTGCCTTTTTTCCACTCTAGATCTCTTCTGGAATGCCTCTATTTAGCTTAAAATGAGGGGACCTGTTCACAAGAAAATAAGAAAAAGTTAGAGCATTACCCCAAAAGAACTTTGGGAGTGATGTCTACAGTCTCAAATTCTATGCCTTCTCGGTCAGTGTCTGGTTCATTCTCTCCATGACACCATTTTGCTGGAAAGTCATCCTCACCGTGTAATGGCGTTTGATGTCATTTTCCTCATAGTACCTTCTAAACTTCAGGCTAGTATACTCCCCTTCATTGTCCGATCTTAGACACTTTACCTGTCTCCCTGACTCCTCTACTTCAGCTCTCCAGGCTTTGAACCGGATAAATACCTTTGATTTTTCTCTGATAAGATAAATCCACACATTCCTTGAGAAATTATCAATGAAAGTAATAAAGTATTTTGCCCCACCTCTAGCTGATACAGGAGCTGGTCCCCACACATCCGAGTGCACTAAATCCAGCACTCCCTCACCGTGCTTGGTACTTCTGGCAAACTTCATCCTATGCTATTTGCCAAAGATACACGGCTCACAAAGATCTATGTCCTTCTTCTTCAGGGCTGGGATCATGCCTCTTCTACTTAGTTCTGTGAGCCCACAGTCACTCATATGATCCATCTGATAGTGACATAGCCAATATAAATTCTACTCCTCCTGTGCCGCTGCTAGCACTTCTACACTATCATTTACCACTGAGCCTTTCATTCTGTGAAGATTATTGCTCAGTCTTCTACCTCTCATCACCACCAAATTTTTTTTGAAAATTTTTAGACATCCACTTTCAGCCTGACTACTAAAAGCATAATCCTGCTCCTCCAAGTAGCCTAAAATAATTAAATTCATTTTCAACTTCGGTACATGCCTGATATTTGATAATATATGAATGATCCCCTCGTACATCCTCATCTTGATAGAGCCAAATTTAGCTACTTTACATGGGTGATCATCTCTAAGGCTGACACTTCCACCATCGATCTTCTGATAGATAGCAAACTACTTTCGATGAGAAGTATAGTGGTGCGAGCATGCTAAATCTAATATCCATATAGTATTGCACTCTATGGATCCATCCGATACAACTAGCAGATCTTCTCCACTGCTCACAGAAGTTGTATCATCTTCCTTGCTTGCCTTTTTTTTTTTTCTGATCTCAAAAGGAGACAATCTCTCCTCAGGTATCCAGGCTAATGACATTTATAATATTTCAATATCATCTTCCTCTGATCTCGAGACTTTGACCTGCCCTTGAATTTTTCTCTTGTCTTCTTTTTTGATCTTCCCTATCTTTCATTCATAGCCAAGATCTCAGACTTAAGGTCTCTCTTGCAGATCTTCTCCCTTTGCTTATTTGATCTGAGCACACCAATAACCTCTTCATAGTTTAGGATTTCCTTTTCATAAACTAAAGTTGTTATGAGACCATCATACGAACCTGGGAGAGAACATAATAGCAGCAATGCTCGATCGTCCTCATCGATCTTCACATCCAAACTCATCATCTCAGAGCACTCCTGATTGAACCTTTGGATATGTCAACAAGATCTCCACCTTCGGGCATCCTCAGACTATACAGTTGTTTCTTCAACCATAGCTTGTTCGTAATGTTCTTCTCCATGTATATATTCTCCAGTCTCTCCTAGAGCCCCTTTGCCATAGTCTCTGTGCAAACCTTGGGCAAAACTTGATCGGCCAAGCACATCCGAATTGTGTTAAAAGTAATTTTCTCCAACTCTTTTCAATCCTCAGTATTGATCTTTTTTGATCTTTCTTTTGTCAAGATCTTGTAGATCCTCTGCTGAACCAACAAGTCCTTTACTCTTTGCTGCCATAGGATAAAATTTTTCTTGCCGTCGAACTTCTCAAAATTTATCTTGAATCCACTTGATCTCATGACTTCAAACAAGTCAAGAATAGATCCCTAACACCCTTCACGATCACACACCAGTAAAACTATCCTTCATAGAAAATCTAACTAGCCTTAGATCCTCTTTCCAAACTTTTGTATCACCGTTTCTTCATGTAAAAAATCTCCACCTCAATCTAGAGATAACCATGAAGCAAATTAGAAGTTTTTAGGATAAAACCTAGTGCAACAGATCCCGAATGTAGTAAATCCTAGGTGTCTTTCTTCCTTCCATGCAATACTGCTCTGATACCAAATATTGAAAATATGCACTCTTCCCATACGGATCAACATGGCCATCGGTGAATAGCCAAGCAACAAGAAAGTACTTCTTAGAGATTAATACGGAAGCATGATCAAATAATTCAAGGAATAAAGAAGAAGAAAAGAAGAGATTTTTGAAAGAAAAGAGCTTTTATTTAGTATATTTCAGCACACTTACAACCTTGACCTATTTTCAGTATATATACTTTACAAAGGGTCAAGCCCAAGCTCATAGAAAAATTTTTCAAACCCAAACAACCCACGTACATAAAATAATAACCCACAAAAATTAAGTTGACCCAGTTTTAGATTGAGCCAGCTAACCTACGACTGGGTCGGCTCAGTCTGGCTCAGTCCTAAACTAAGTCGATCCAATTATGTACCATGTCAACAGTCCAAAAATGTTACTTTCTATCGAAATTTTTTTTTGAGACCTAGCTGACCCAGTCCTAGACTGAGTCGACCCAATTTTCAACTGAGCCAGCTCAGTCTCAGAGTGAGCCGACCCAGTTTCTGAACTTTACTATTGAGACTGATTCTTCTTCGACTCGCTCTCATCTTTTCATGACCTGTCTTCTCATATTTTCAAGACTTGAGAGTATCACTTTTGAGCTCACAGACTCTGCATAGAAATGCACAAGTGAGCAATTAAACCAAAGTCAAGCATCCAACTGATGCAAAAAAAATTACAAGATTAGATTTAATAACGAGCATACCTCCAGAAGGACCTGCCTCCTTGTTCCTCAGGCTGGCCAGATATAAAGGGTAGTTCCACTTTCAATGATCATTGGTATTGCAATGAAAATAATTTTTTTATCTGTGGCCTTCTTCTTTGGCTCTCCCTTCTTCTTCCCATCTTTGGTCTTCTGCTTCTTTGCAGACTTCTTCTTCTTTTCAAAAGATATTTTTTTGGAGAAAGTTCGCTCCATAGCAAGAACTAAGCCCTTTGAACCTTTCATAGAGAGCTCAGCAGTAACTAGCATATTTATAAGTTCAGCTAAGATATTTTGAAGTTTATGCATATGATAGTTCATGATAAACTGCCCATATGCATCAGTCAAAGACTACATAATTATATCAATTTGTAGATCTTGATCTAACTTGACACTGAGCTTCTCAAGCTCTTATAAGTTTTTGATCATCATTAGACAATGATCTTGGATCGACTGCCCATCATGTATTTTTTCCTTAAGAAGTCTTCTAGTGATTTGATATTTGGCTAAGCGACTCTATTCACCAAACAACTCTTGTAGGTGAGCCAACATTTGATGGCTAGTCTTTATGTCTTTATATTGGCATGGGAGCTCATCAGACATCGAGCCTAACATGTAATACCTGGCTTTATTATTATCATTCATCCACTTTTTCAGAGATGCTCTCTATTCAATGGTTGGACGGACTGGTAAAGTGGGAGAATCCTATTCTAACACATGAGTCAGCTTCTCAAAATCCAAAATAATTTTGAAGTTTCGAAGCCAATCCTTATAGTTGGATCCAATCAATCTATGAGTGTCTAGGATACGGGCTAGTGGGTTGAATGCAAATATTTTTTTGTAGAGAGTTAAAGTTTCTAGTTAGATTTTGTAATTAGACTTGATCAATTTATTTAGAAGTTTTATTTTAAATAAATTAAGCTTTCACTACTTTTTTGGATCCCTACATTTTTTTGGTAGAGATGCAAAAATCTTCATGATCAATTGATTTCTAGTGGATGGTGCGGTCCAACCGACTGACTCACCATCTCACCTAAAATTATTGGTGATGGGCAATCGATGAGTGGTCAACTCTTATCTAATGATTATCTAATCATGGTGCACCCAAACCTGATCTCTAATTCATGAAACTCACCATGTTCGGAATATTGTTCCATTCTTTAGTTAAGTCAGATCCACCATTTATACGAATTGGATTTCTGATTAGGTCTCTTATCGTATCCAGAATATTAAGCCTAACCCATCCTCCAACCTATAGCATCCAATGCCTAATAGACATGGTTGTGCCTTTTTGGTGCAACTGAACCACTATAACTAGTCGAAAATAATCAACCCCGATAAGGGTCCGCATATTTATAATGGTGGAAGATCTATGATTTAATATTTTCTTAAAAAGATTTAATTTTGGTCTCTTTAAACTTGACTTGATTTAGTCATAATAATTATAACTAATCTATTGGCATGAGTTAGCTTGAATTATTAGCCACCTCTAATCAGAACTGGGTTGACCCAAATGGCCAGGTAAGTGAGATCGATAGAAGGGATATCCATTAACTCGACAAGAATGCATTCAGAATGTGTAGCTTCCAATTAAAAACTAGTTGATTGTATCTACCAGACTTATCTTAGATACTAAATTATCGAACTAGAACTAATCAGGTTAGCCTATAATCTAGGCTCAAATCACGGAGCCAAATTAGGTCTTGACTTGGTCAACCTTATATTATTGTGAGTTGACCTTGACCCAAATTTAATCCTATTGAGCTGGTCAATTCTAAGCACTCTTGATCCCACCTAACCAACTCTTGATTTAACTTGATCAATCCCTAGATCTAATTGAGTTATCTAAGCCCGAATCCAATTTTATGAAGGTGTCCTAGATCTGAGATTCATAATTTTTAGATCTAGTTAATTTTATAATCTTAATTTTTAATTAAGTTTGGGTTTATAACATAAACATGTATCAAAATCCTAGGATTTTAGGATTTAGAATTTTTTAGAAAAATAAATTCTAATTTCTGATTAAGGATAAATGCACTGTACCCCTACACGCCATAAGAACACTCCATCGAATGAGAGGAGAAGGCTTTAAAATCCTATTTTATTCTTATGGTCGGATGACCAAGGAGAACATCTTAATTAGAAATATATTTTCTACTATAAAATAAGTTAGATCTAAATCATATATCGCATATATAATTAATGATCTAATCTATACATGCTTTGTATACATCTTTTGTATCAAAATTTAATTAAACATGCATGCTTTCAGATTTGATATATCATATATAATATTTAAAAAATAGAATTTTAAGTGATCATATCAAAATAAAATTTATTCTAGATAATTTATAGAACTATTCTACAACTAGTCTTGACATGCATGTTTCATATCTCATATGAATAATTTAAAAATTAAAAATTATATTTTTTACTTTTTAGATCTGATTATAATATTTATGATATTAAAAAAATAAAAATAAATTAGATCTAAAATTATATTTAATCATATTAAAAATATGATAACACTAGACTACATATAGAATTATTCTATACTTGATCTAGTCATGCATCTCATACATTATAAATCTAAATTATTTAATTTTAAAATTTTTAATTTTAGATCTAATCACATCTGATGTAACATTTAGAATTTTTACTATTCGATCATAATAAAATTAAAAATATATCTAAAATAGATTTAAAGAACTGCTAACGTAGCTCTAATACCAGTTGAAGAAAAATCTCTATTTTTCGCCGTAAGATAGTCCAAATCTGATCAGATCTAGGATGGATTTATCTAAAAAATTTCTAAATAATTTGATCAAATCTAAGCATTCTCAAATTTAATTATGGTGATCTAATATTAAAATCAAAGATTAAGTTTAAATAACAAAACAACCATTGTTACCTGATTAGGATAATTTGATTATCCTGACGATGATCCTGACGCTCTTTGAGGTTCTGAAATAAGCCATACATGCACCTAGCCTCTACTAGTATCTACTTGAGTAGGATTTAGACGTCTTCTTCTCATGAATCTTTTCTCCAAAGAGAAGATTTGAATCTAATCTTTAGATTCTTCAAAAGAAACTTGAATGCAACGCGCTCATCTCACGAACACCATCATGCAGATGCTGAACTTTTCACCAACTTCCTTGAACTTTCTTCACTATTTGTGCCTAACCTTTTAGGCATGTAGAAGAGAGAGAGAGAGAGAGAGAGAGAGAGAGAGAGAGAGAGAGAGGATCAGAGGGGCATGGAAGATGAAATGGGTGACAACACTTTGGGCATGGGAAAAATAAAATACATACATACCTTTTTGGCGTAAGAAGGGTTTTTATAATTCCATGCACCATATAGGAGTCCTTTTTGACAAAATAATCACTTATTTGATCATTGAGACTTCTAGAATTAATCTCCATGTCAAACACCAGATCTCTATCTAGTTTTGATGCCAAAAACCCTTTCAAGAGGTGGCGGCATGAGAAGATAAGGAAGAGTCCATTGCACCTAGGACTCTTCCCTTAAAAGCTTAATCCAAATCAAACTCTATCTTAATCTAGTCTAGGAACCTCCAAAAATCATCAAATTTGGCACATCCAAAGTATGACTTGACCCCTATCACATATCTAAAAATTAGAGAAAAATAATTCTCAGATAATTTTCTAGGATCCTCTGATCAGGTAACTTTCAATTCTCTTAATCAGGTCAACTATTGACCCTAGTCTAATTGCACTAGGAATGGATTTAATTTCTACAATTAATATGACCTAAACATGCTCCAGTTAGATAAAAATAAATCCATTCAAGATGTAAAAATGAGTCAAATTAAATTTAACTTGGTTGCGATAAATCAGAAAAGATTATAGAAGGAGAAAGTCAAGCTTAATCATGTGCTAGCATGATTTTCTTAAACCTGATTAGATCTAATCTAAATCAATCAAACTAGGTTAGCCCAATTGATCACATCCAAATCTAGATTTTTGTTTGTATGACTTAGTTAGGTTCAGTTCTATATGGTAATGAGATATGTCACGATCTCTATCATCGAAATACCTTTTGATGGATAAGAATTTTTCTAATTTGTATAATTAGAATAATCGATCATCAAAATCATTCTAATTGCTCCCAAAATCTATCAGTGGTACCTTGGTATATGGTGGCAACCCATTAGAATTAAAAGTGAACCTCTTGGTGCAGCTACATATGTAATTATATTCTTCTATCATGAGCCCCGACAGGATTAGGGTTAAGGTGAACTCATCAAACCCAACATCCGTCATATGAATTAATCATTTGATTTGAGTTCGATGTGAAATCCTAATAGAAACTCTTTCTATCATCTTGATACTGCCATGGTCATAGACTTATGGACTCGATTCTTATGATCATCATAGAACTTCTCCTCATCTACCGAGGTAGATAGATCTCTTATTGGTGTAATCTAATTCCTACAATGAACATGCTATAGCCAACATACACCTTAGGAACCAAATGACTAGGAGATCGAGTTATAGTATAGTCAAACTATAACACCCTCAAGATGAACTGTCGATGCATCTCAGATCAAAAAATTAGATACATCACTATAGCATCGAGCCAGTCATCGATGAGAAGGTAGATTTTCTTATAACTGCTCGAGGTGGTCACGCTCAGTGCCCTTATTCTCTAATGAGTATCTGTATTCTCACTCCGATGACTTCACACCATAGACTCAAGACTTATCTATTCTAAGAAAGCGATCGTACACCAATCTTCTGGATCGATCACCATCCTCATGATGATCCTATTGTCTAGAGTAATTTATGAGTTAATTATGAGAATTCATATCTTAAATTTTTAACTCTTGAAAATATGAATTATCATTATCACTAACTCAAAAGATATAATACAGATATTTTAAATATACACTATGATAAAAAATAATATTTTATTAATTTATAATTAAAATTATAAATTTATCTTTAGAAGTATATTACAAGTATCAGCCAATCTAGCTTCTAGGGTACACATCTAACACCTCATGCCCCATACCCCTTTTAAATTTATTTTTTCATCCATAAAGGTTGTTCCATGCCCAAAAATCAACTCCTAATAGATTAGGATTGGTTTAAATCAGTTAGGCCTTATCCCTATAAAAATAGAAGTCCTAACTAATCAAGAAAGTGGGCTTCAACATCTAAAACACCTCATGCATGCAACTAGAAAATTATTATGACTACACAATGCCCCATCTGTCTATCTAGTCAGCCAATAGGGAAGAGAAGCCCAAGAAACCTGAGCTTAATAGGTTAGGTTCAATTAGGTTCAGATTTGGTTCAAATCGAATCCAATTTGAGCCCGAATTGAATTGAATTTGAAAGGCTATCAAACCTAAATTTTTAAGGATTGAAATCCAAATCTAATTTGGATTAATGAACCCAATTAGTCATTAAATTAAATTAAATTAAATTTAAATTAATTAAGATTTAATTCATAATTTAATCAATCCTTAATTAAATTTAATTACTTGTAATAAAATCAGCATGCTAACAATTAGCAGCAGCCATATCTGTAATGTTTACAAATTAGTAGTTTTCAAAATTCAAACCATTAATCCGATTGATAATTTAAACATGATCCAAACCTTTGATCGAGTCAAACTCTTTTTGTATCCAACCTCTTAGGTTCTATTCTATCTGATAGTGAGACATACTACGATCTCTATTACTATATTATCGAAACTCTTTTCGATGTACTAGAACAGTTCTGGATCAACCTAACAAGGATCGTTGATCTAAAAACAATCCTAGTGAGTTTTCACAATCCATCAGTGACACCTAGTAGTATGTAGTGGCAATCCAGTAGAATAAAAAAAATAAACCTTTAGGTGCAGTTAATGTGTGATTCATTTTTTCTATCATGAGTCCCAACTTAACGAAGGTTATGAAAAACTCGTCAAACTCCATCGTCAGTCATATGCCAGATTTGCTCGACTCAAGTTTATTCATAAATCTTATGAAAACTCTTTTTTTAGTATTCATACCTGCTTTGACTGAAGACTTTCTGAACTCAGTCTTACTAATCACAAGGGCTTCTCCTTTTCTACTAAGATCGATGGATTCCATCTAGATACATCCTACTCTAAATAGCAAACTTGAATCCATGGAAGCCAACATACATAGCAAGGACTCGAATGACTAGGGACCAAGGAAATGTGTAGTCAAACCTAGTAGCCTCGCTGTAAATAGTCAATGTATCGTAGGTCAAAGAACTAGTTATACTACTATAGCATTGAGAAGAACCACTGACAAGTAAATAAATATCTAAGTAATTTCTCGTGATTGTCATGCTTAGTACAAGTTGTTCTTTAACAACCATCTATACTATCACCCTAGTGTCCCACACTGTAGACTCAAGATCCATTTATCCAGAAGAAAGGTGATCCATGCACCGATCTTGATGAGATCAACCACTGTCCTCCATGATGATACTATGATCGGGAGCATTTAGAAACTAACCACTAATAATGTATGCCTTAAATTCTGAATACTTTGAGAATATACCAAATCATCTTCATTAATTTCTAAAATAAATCATAGACACATAAACATGATTGAAAATAAAAATGTCTTTATTGATAATAAAAGATTTACAAGTACAAAGATAAGCCTTGGAATTATATGTGTCAACCAATAATTAGCTTCTAGGACATACTTCTAACAATTTCTTCTTCCACTCTTCAATAGCCTAGAGAAATTTCTTAACAACCTTAACCCAAGAATTTGTAGCTTGAACCTGATCTTCTAGGGAGTGACTAAGTTGGCCGATGCTGGTTAGCCTTTCATATAGAATAGTGGCATCATATGACAACTGCAGGAAATGAAAAAGTCTTCTAAGCAAGAAACTTGAGAATGAAATGAACAACAAAGTCAAAAAGTAAGTCAGGAAATAAAACAGTCTTCTAAGCAAGAAACTCGAGAATGAAATGAACAACAAAGTTGAAAAGTAAGTCAGACTCATTGAGAGAATCGATGCGTAGCAGCCATTGATGATTTCCTAAAATGGGTAGGATTTCCTCGCCTCCCAATCAGCCAGGAGCATGACCATCTTCATCTGCTCTCGAGCAAGTTGAAGGTCCTGAAGCACCAAGTTGTTCATCAAAACATGCATCCCAAGGGTGATGTAACTCTTTTGGATGATTCGAGAGGAAGTTGCTCTATAGGAGAAGTAGACATCTATGGCACCTTTCCTCGGCTAGTGCTTGAAGGACCCATTTTGGTAGGTGACTAGGGATGCGACAAAACTTGGGTTGAACCCAAATCATGAGATGTCAGCAAAGCTTGAATAGCTGAGGTGGCCTTGGGCGGTGCACCCCCAACGATGACAACCTCATCATCAACTTCAACCAGAATAGTTATGGAAGCCCTAATCCGAGGATGGACTAGTGGTTGGGTCAACCTTGGTGGTGGCATGCTCCTTTGGTCTCCTGAGGCAGATTCTCTCGAGGTCCTCATTGTTGGCTCCCAAGAAGACTTTCCTTAGGAGGAAGTCGGCCTTTTTCGAACCACTCGTTGAATCAACTTGATAGTGACCTTCATGGATACAAAACTATGAGCTCAAGTGTGGTGCTCCTGAGTCTTTGGAACACAAGAGAAGATGTCAAGGGGTCAAGGGAGCAAGCCAGCTGAAGTATCAGCATAAGAATCAGCAGAAGATCCAAGGTACTGTAGATACCTCGGATCAAGATGATATAATGGATTCCTTAGGCCAGGATACCTCGAACTGATGTGCTATCACTGATGTCTCAGGTCAGTGAGCATCCTCAAGGTTGCCAACCCGAACACTGAGCTAGAGTACACAGAGCTGAAGTATTTCTTATGTGTGGCTTATCTAGCACATGAGTCTCCTCCGTTATCATGTTTTTTACCTCATTTAGCTAGTTTTCTTAGTTAGATAGAAGCTGTACAACATTGTTATTTAGGTCTAGGATCAAGTTTGATCATCCTAGGTGACTTGGGGTCTTAGTTATAGAGGTCTTAAGGAGCTTAATCCATAGTTCAAGCTGAGATTAAGTCCAAGGAATGAGTGCATGGCAAGATATGGGTGTACATCGACTTGAAGAGTGCATAGTGGGTTAATTATTTGGGAGTTTTGTTAAGCTTTGGACCTGACCCTTTTGTATAAGTATATATATATGTTACTAGGGTAAGGATTGTATAGTACACTAATTTGCATGTTGAATACAAATATGAAAAAGCTCTTTCTTCCAAGAGTTCTCTTCTCTCTCTCTCTCTTCTTTTTGAAGCTAGGGCATCATTGATCACTCTTGCTCTTGAGTGTTTATATTTCTGTATCCAGGTGTTCTTGTCTTCGATTGCTGGCTAATCACCAAATTTTCTTGTACAGTCTTGTGCAAGATTACAATAATTGGTATCAGAGCAGGATTTAATTACATGAAAGAAAAAAGGAAGATGCCTAAGATTTTCTACATCAAAGATCTATAGCACCAAGTTTTATCCTATAACTTTTCTTTGTCTTCTTCATGGTGATCTCCTATTTAAGGTGGAGAGGTTCTACATATGGAAGCAGTGAAAGAGAAGGTGCAAGAAAGATCTAGGTTAGATAGGTCTTTTGTATACGAGTGTTATTTTTGGTGTGTGATTGTAGAAGGGTGTAGGCTTATAGCTTTGCTTGATCATGGTGATGGTTCCAAGCAGATTCAAGATAGAGTTTGAGAAATTTGATGGCCCGAAGAACTTTATCCTACGGCAGCAAAGGGTAAAAAATTTGCTAGTTCAGCAAATGATTTACAAGATCTTGGTAAGAGAAAGACCAGAAAGGATTAGTACTGAGGATTGAGAAGAGTTAAAAAAATTATTTTCAATACCATTAGGATGTACTTCATCGATTAGGTGTTGCCTAAGATTTATACAAAGACCATAGCAAAGGGTCTCTGGATGAGACTGGAGAGTACATATATGGAAAAGAATATGATAAATAAGTTATGGTTGAAGAAACAACTATATAGTCCAAGGATGCTTGATGGAGGAGACCTCGTTGCTTACATTTAGAGGTTCCATCCAGTCTGTTCAGAGGTGATAAGTCTAGATGTGAAGATAGAAGAGGAGGATCGATCATTGTTGCTGCTATGTTCTCTCCTAGGATCATATGATAAACTTATAACAATCTTAATTATGGAAAGAAGACCTCAAACTATGAAGAGATTTTTAGAGTGCTCACGTTTAATGAGCAAAAGAAGAAGATCTGCAAAGAAAATCCTAACTTTGAGGTTTTGGCTGTAAATAAGAGGCAAGGAAGACCAAAGAAGAATGTTAGGGATAAATCTAAGAATAGATCGGAGGCTCAGGATCAAAAGAAAGTCTAGAAGTGTTTCAAGTGTCATCAAATTGGGCACTCGAAAAGAAATTATCCTCTTTGGAAACCAGAAAAGGGAAAGGCCAGCAAAAGTGATGACACTGCATCTGTAAGCAATGGGGATGATATACTGGTGGTATAAGATAGGTCCATAGAGTGTGATATTGCATGGATATTGGATTCAGCATGCTCATACTACTACACATCTTATCGAGAGTGGTTTGCTACCTATGTGAAAATTGATGGAGGAAGTGTGAGCCTTGGTGATGATTATCCTTGTAAGAAGGCCGGAGTTAGCAATATTAGGGTGAGGATGTATGATGGAGTCATTCATATATTATCGAATATCAAGCATGTGCCAGAGTTTAAGAAGAATTTGATTTTTTTGGGCTACCTAGAGAAGCAATGATATGCTTTTAGTAGCCAGTTAGGGAGTGGATGCTTGAAGATTACCAAGAAAGTTTTAGTGGTGATAGAGAAAAAAAGACTGAGTAACAATCTTTATAAGATGGAAGACTCAGTAGTGAATAATAGTGCGGAGGTGCTTGCAGCGACACAAGAGGAGCAGCTTATGTATAAGCTGTGGCACTATCGAATGGGTCATATGAGTGACCGAGTGCTCATGGAGTTAAGCAAAAGAGGTATGATCTTAGCCCTAGAAAAGGAGGGCAATGATTTGTATGAGCCATGTATTTTTGACAAATAGCATAGGATGAAGTTTGCCAATAGTACCAAGCATAGTGAAGGAGTACTGAATTTGATGCACTCAGATATATAGGGACCAACTCTAATATCAGCAAGAGGTGGGATAAGATATTTTGTCACATTCATTAATGATTATTCAAGGAAGGTATGGTTGTATCTGATTCGAAAGAAATCAGAGGTATTTGCCTGGTTTAGATCCTAAGAAAAGGAGATATGAAGATAGGTGAAGTGCCTGAGATCAGATAATGAAGGAAAATACACAAACCTGGAGTTCAGAAAGTATTGTAAGGAGAATGGCATCAAATGCCATTACATAATGAAGATGACCGCTCAACAAAACAGTATTACAAAAAGAATGAACCGGATACTAATGGCAAAGGCATGGAGTTTGAGGCTGCAAACATCACTTCCAAAGTCATTTTGGGGTGATGCTCTAACTTTTGCATATTTTCTTATTAATAGGTCCTCTTATCGCAAGTTGAATGGAGGCATTTCAAAGAAGATCTGGAGTGGAAAGAAGGTAGAGCTTGGCCACCTGAGGGTTTTCGATTGCTTGGCCTATGCACATGTAGAGGCAACTGAAAGAAGCAAGCTAGATCCAAAGTCACAAAAGATGACATTCATTATGTATCCAGAAGGAATCAAAGGGTACCTGCTATGGAATTCTTAGGCACAAAAGTTGGTGAACAGCAAGGACGTCATCTTTAACAATAGGAGCATCTTGAAAAGATCGAAGAGTTCAAGAAGAGATGGGGAAGTATAGATGGATAGTAGTGATCAGACACAGGCTGATGGCATGCAGTCTACATCACCTATAGGAGTGTACCCCTTGAAGTGAAGTTGGGTAGGAGATGTCTTACTCAGGCGAAGGATCAGCATAGAGAGTTAGCTATTCAAGTAAAGATGCAGGAAGAGCCATAGACATCAGATGAGAGAAATGCACTAGTGGGAGTGGCATGCACAAGCCCCAATGTACCCATTCGCAAATCCATCAAGTATGGCATTAATGAGATAGTTTCATATGCTCTCATCATTACTAATGGGGATCCAAAGGTGTTTGAGGAGGCCATGAAAAATCCAGATCGGGAGTCATGGATGCAGGCCATGATGAAAGAGATGGAGTCACTAGAGACGAACAAGACATCGCAATTGGTGGATCTACTAAGAAATGCTCAAGCTATCAATTCTAAGTGGGTGTTCACATAGAAGGAGGTATCTTCAGAGAAAGGTGGAGTTAGATTTAAAGCAAAGCTTGTTACTAAGGGGTACTCATAGAGAGAGGAAGTAGACTATACTGAGGTATTCTCTCTGGTGGTGCGTCATGCTTCGATCCAGGTGTTGCTGTTACTTGTAGCTCAGCATAATATAGAGTTGGAGCAGATGGATGTTAAGATGGTGTTCTTACATGGAAGCCTAGAGGAGAGAATCTATATGAAGCAACCAGATGGTTTTATTCAATCTAGATTGGAGGATAAGGTATGTCTTCATAAGAAATCTCTCTATAGTTTGAAGTAGTCCCCTCGATAATGGTACAAAAGGTTTGATACTTTTGTCCTAAGCCTTGGATTTATAAGATGTGAGTATGATAACTATGTGTATATCAAAAATATGGATGAGGATGATGCCCTGTATCTACTTCTATATGTGGATGATATGCTCATTGCCAGTAGGAGTATTAAAGTAGTGGATGAGCTAAAATGTGCATTATCTACAAAATTTGAGATGAAGAATTTGGGTCCAGCTAGGAAGATACTCGGCATGGAGATTTATTAGGATAGGAGCCGAGCAATTCTCCACTTATCACAGAGAGGATACATCGACAAGGTGTTGAAGAGGTTTAGGATGGAGAAGGATAAACTGGTTGGAGCACCATTGCCAAGCCATATTTCTCTTTGTAAGCAGAAGTGCCCCCCCCAGACCAAGGAAGAAAAAGAGTACATGGATAGAGTTCCATATACTAGTGTTGTGGGCAACGTGATGTATGCTATGGTATGTTGCATGCCAGACATAGCACACATAATGAGCTAGGTAAGCAGATACATGGCAAATCCAAAAAAGGAGCATGGGCTGGCATTGAAGTGGATCCCATGATATCTTCAGAGAACTCGAGGGCTTGATTTGACCTTTGGATAGTATGATGGACCTAAGATGAACTTTAAATGTTTCAGGTCCATTGGAAGGGTTTGTAGTTGCTAACTTTGTAGATGATCTTGATACAAGGAGGTCTATCATAGGTTATCTCTTCTATATGTTCGATGGGTCGATGTCTTGAGATCAATTCTTCAACCTATTACAGCCTTGTCTACTTTGAAGGCTAAGTATATAGGTATTATGGAGGCTATTAAGGAAGCACTATGGCTGAGGAGACTGATTTCTGAGATGGAGGTAGAGCAGAGCATGGTTGCACTGCACAGTGATTGGCAGAGCACTCTACAACTGGCTTAGAATCTGATCTATTATACTAGGATGAAACATATAGATGTAAGGTACCATAAGATTAGAGAACTGATGGAGGAAGATGAAGTGGAGCTAGTAAAAGTTCATACAAAGAAGAATCAGTTAGATGTACTCACAAAGATACTTTCTTGAGATAGTTTTTAGATGTATGTAGCTTGAGGATGGGTTTGAAGGATAAAGCTGAGTTCACAAAGGCTTGGGAGCACCAATGTAGAGATTGTGAGCTCATGTGTGGCACTCTCGAGCCTTGAAAACACAAGAAAAGAGGCCAAGGGGTCAAAGGAGCGAGCTAGCCAAAGTATCATCATAAAAATTAGTAGAAGGTTCGAGGTATTGCAGATACCTTAGATCATGTTGATATCATGGATTTCTTAGGCTAGAATACCTCGAACCTGTGTGCTATCATTGATACTTCAGGTCAGCGAGCTATCCTCGAGGTTGTCGACCTAAACACGGAGCTAGAGTATATGGAGCTGAACTATTTCTGATGTGTGGCTCATTTGGCACATGAGTCTTCTCTGTTACCTCATTTTTTTTTTACCTCGGCTAATTAGTTTTCTGGGTTGGATAGAAGCTGTACGGGATTGCTATTTGAGTTTAGGATTGGATTTGATCCTAGGTGACTTAGGGTCTTAGTTAGAGGGGTTTTAAGGGGGTTAATCCATAGTTCATGCTAGGATTAAATCCGAGGGGTGAGTGCATTGCAAGACATAGGTGTACATGGACTTGGAGAGTGCACAGTGGGTAAACCAATTGGGAGTTTTATTGAGCTTTGGGCTTGACCCTTTTGTATAGGTATATATACATGTAACTAGGGCAACAATTGCATAGTACTTGGATTTGTATGTTGAATATAGATACGAAAAAGCTCTTTCTCCCAAGAATTCTCATTCTCTTCTCTCTTTCTCTTTTCTTCTCAAAGCTAGGGCATCATTGATCACCTTTGTTCTTGGGTGTTTATGCTTCCATATCTAGGTGTTCTTATCTTCGGTTGCTGGCTAATCACTAGGTTCCCACATACGATCTGGTGGAAGATTACAACAAAACCTTGAAGGTCAATCGTAAGAAACAAAAGATATGCAGTAAAGAAACTTGGGACTCAAAGAAAAAGGCAAAGCCCTACTTAAGGAGTTAACAGGGCTCATCCTAGCATCAAATAAGTACTATTTCAACAATAGTTCTTGCTACTTCAGAACCTCGACACTGAATAGTAGATGATAGCGTGCCTTATCCTTTTTGAAGACCATATCATTCTTGTTCAGGGCAAGGTCAAGAGCACTCCAAATCCAACTAAAGTCCCAAGGATGATTGGCATAAATGAAGAACAATTTATTCTTCCATTCATGAGTAGAGGATGGAAGCCTAGTAATAAATTGATGATAGTACGAGGATCAAAGTGATGGAAAATATGCAGGGTTTCATGCATGAATTTCAAAATATTTTTGAAATATAACACATCGAAACATATAGATTAAACCATTTAATCTATAAATGCATGTAATCTAATTACTAAATCCTACATTTAGGACCTATAATATGTCATAATGCATTCTAAATTTGAAAATAAAAATATTTGATATTGATCAAATCAATATCCTAGATCTAGAATGATTCTAGATTTGAAATTTAGATTACATCTAGGTGAGAGAAGAGATCAAATCTCTTATCTTGCATGGGTTGAGAACTCTGTAGTTGATTTTTATTATTATTTTTGGAGCAGCATATGCATCCGACTTCTACAGGTGATCCACACAAGGCTACAACAAAATCAGAGGTTCATCGAATGAAGATCCGCTCGAAGTGCTAGCTTCTCGTGGATCCCTCCTGATAGTTAATTTAAAATTTATTCTATAGATCTCTTAGACACTTCAAGAGATGAAGAATATGAGAAGGATTAAGGGAGAAATTTAATTTTTGAATCTCCCAAAAATCAGAAATAAAATACATTAGAAAAGGATCCTAAGAGAAGATAAATCTTCTCTTTCAGGACGTCGACGATTGATGTCCTGAAAATATCCTTATGTTACGTCAAGGGAAGACCTTTTCCCCTGGACATTTTTCATGTTTCTAGATCTCACACTCTCTGATTTTTCTCATAAAATAATCTTACAAAATATAGAGAAGAATGGTTCTCAAATAAATCCTAAAAGAAGACCTTCTTCTCTTCTTCTTCTCTCATCAGGACATGATTAGATCATGTCCAAAAAGATCACTATGTCCCAACACCTTGGAGCATAGATCCCCACACCCTCTTCCTCTCTTTCTCTCAAATTTTTATCATATAAAAATTTCATAAAATAAATAAGAGAAAATATTTAAAAAGAAAAATAAAGAAAAGATAATCTTCTCTTACCTTTGTCCCTTCAAGACATCAACATTTGATGTCTTGATGAAGACCTTTTCTTCAAGAAACTTGGTGCCCCAAACCTCCACGCCTTCTCCTTCTTTTCTTCTAGTTTTTTCATAATTTTTCTAGATTTTACACGTCCTAAACCTTATAGGAGGCATCCTCCCTTTTATGTATGGAAGACTAGGTCAAAACTAGTATTATATGGACTCTAGGGAGGACTTTTAGGAGGCGTCCAACTCTTGAATGCCTCTCCTCTTATTTTTTGGCTGTAAAGATTAGAAAACCATATGCAAAATCAAAAGAAATAAGTGTACAAAAGAAAAAGAGGCATGGAGAAAAAATTTCATAAGGAAAGGAGGTGTTTTGGAGAATTGGGACTCTTTCAAAAGAAAATAAAACCAAACCACTTATCAAATTTGATCAAATTAAATTTTATTTAATCTCTTTAGATATTTGGTGTATGGA
Organism: Cocos nucifera; assembly: GCA_006176705.1. Taxonomy (NCBI): domain Eukaryota; kingdom Viridiplantae; phylum Streptophyta; class Magnoliopsida; order Arecales; family Arecaceae; genus Cocos; species Cocos nucifera. The sequence goes on from QRFJ01001056.1 coordinate 166,283, forward strand.
GAAGCTCTTATTGGTATGGAGAATATCACATAAAAATCTAAAAATAAAATATGGGCATTGACTTTTATTGGCTTAAGGAAGGAGTGAGAGTCCCAGTCCAAACTGGGACTCTTCTTGTTTGACTTGATCAAAACTATTTTGAACCTAATTCAAACTAAATTAAATATAATCTAATTAAAAAAATTTTAGTCCAACTAGAAACTTAATTAAATTAGATTAAATCATATTTAATTTTGATTTAAATCTTAACTCAATTAGGAATTAGGTGCACTCAAATTTTAGTCCAACTAGAAATTATTTTTTTTTACAATTAGCTTATCCAATAAAATAATTAAACTTAATCTAATTAAGTTAAAATTAATTTTAATTAAATTTAATTTAATTAAACTTGATCTCAGTCCAATTGCTCAATCAAATTGAGCCAATTAGTAATCTAATTGTTAATCGATCCTCCTGCAATACATGCATTAGGTCAAACATCAATCTCATTGAATGTTGGATCTTAGAATGATTCTCAATCATCGATTAACCATCTGATTAAGTTGCAATCTCTTATGTATATGATCTTATAGGTTTGAACCTAAGTCGGTAGCATAAGAACCAATTTTTGTACTAGTCGAAATAACCATCTAGCAATGGTTCTCGACATCCGGATAGGTCGAATGTATGCAAAGCAACATTCTTAGAATCATGGCCCATGGTTACTATATAATTAATCCTTTTGATCAATAATGCTCAAGATGACTTCGAGTACGCTGTCAACACTCATACAAGTCATCTTTATTGTGTTCAAAATTTTGCAAATCTAGTGACTCCTCATGAGGATTACCCAGTCCTAGGTTTAGCTAAATTGAAACATAATGAGTCATTCTCTTTCTGAAGCTAATCAGAAGTGGTCAATTCCATCTTAACTCACACATCGACTTCACAAGTACTTGACTATACCCAAAAATTTTTTGAACCAATATTAGAAATATAGGTAGTCTGGCACCAAAGTACAGTGAGTTACTTGCAAGTCACTATGGTGATCTCAGGTCGGAGGGATATTTATATCCATTGGCCTTAGCTAGCTACTCTTGATAGTAGAGTGCTACATTGATCACGTTCAGTATAAATATACTCCTACATCTTACATGGATGCGATACTAGTGTCTCCACACCCCTTGGTTATGAGGATAACTAACGCATATGACATACAACGATCTATACTCAATAAGTTATCGTCCTTATTAATAACTTATCATTTGATCATGAACTATTTAAGAACCATCTGCTAAATTCTCCTTTATCGATTGATTGTGGTTCTAAATACTTCATCATAATATAGGAGTTCATTTAAGGAAGATAGAACTTCTATGATGAATCAGCCAAATAACTATTATTATTTGATAATTTATATACTAATTTCAATCATCTACTACTTAGATAATTAGCTTTAGAATATATTTTTCAACAACTCTCACTTGGACTAAAGCTAATCAGAATGATATTAAATATCCTATCTTCCACTTGAGTTCATAAAACTCCTTAGTTTCGAGGCCTTAGCAAATGGATCAGTCAAGTTCTCTATTTCCATCGATCTTCTAAAAATCGACGTCACCCTAATCTAAAATCAAAGGTGATAGCGATGCTGAACATGCTAATCCTTTGATTCTTTAGCCTGAGCTATGGCTCAAATGCTATGATAGAACTGGACCATCAGTGGAGGGTATCACTCCCAATCTGCTAATGAACCTCAGTAACTATATAGATTACATGGCAGTATCATATGCCATGATGTACTCTACATTACTAACTGAATAAGCTAAAGTATCCTGCTTGGAACCTTTCCAGTAGATTGCTCCTATAATTAGTGTATGATCCGACATTCTCTTATTATCACCTTGTTTTGACTAAAATTAAAACATCCATATATTTTAAGTCAGTATCTCCATATTTGAGTCACTGGATCTTAGTATTTTCTAAATACATAAAGATTATCTATACAATCTTCTAGTGATCCTTATTTAGATTAGATTGATATCTACTCACTACATTAGTGAGTATACCATATCTGATTTTGAACATGAAAAAAATTAGATGACAGCCAAGCCTTTATTTCTTGTAATGTCGGAATGTCATTTTCGATTAAGAAAATTTCATCCACAGACAATACAAGAAATAACACTACAAAACATTTTGCTCACTTACAAATGCAGGATTTATCTTTGTTCATAATAAATACATATATTCAAAATATATGTTCCAAAACTAACATAATAGCCAAACAAACTTTACAGGTCTATACCTTCCTATCTACGCTACTTTGATCTTTTTGAAAATTCATTCACACCCAATAGATTTTATCCCTTCAGGTGAATCATCTAGTATCCACACACTATTGATTTTCATTGACTTCAATTTGGATTACGTGGCTCCAAGCCATTTCTCAGAGTTAGACCACTGTATTGCATCCCTATAGGTGATCGGATCCTTGTTGTTCTCATTGAGCTCAACAAGATCGCCATCCCAAACCAAGATACTAAAGTATCTATCCAGCTAACACGATATTCTATCGAATCACCTTAAATGTGCTACTTTAATGGGTTTTAAATTTGATCTGATCAAATCTGGTTCTATAGGTTTACTAGATTATATCGGTTCATTTCTATTAGTTAAACTTTCTCAAGTTCAACTTGACTGGCATCAATTTCTTCTCTAAGAAACTTCTTTTCAAAAGAAATGCCCTTTTGCTGATGAACATCTTATGTTCTTCCACATGGTAGAATTAATAACCCTCAAATACCTATTAGACCAGGATCCAAGTTTATCTGTATGCAAACCTTTGACATAGGCCAATCAACTCCAAATCCGAAGGTGAGAGAGTTTAGGTCTATGATCGATCCATATCCCATATGAAGTCTTTACAATAGATTTACTCGATATATTTTCAGAGTAAAATTAGTAGTCACAACAGCACAATCTTAAAACAGGCAGACAAGTAAATCCTATCATAGATTGAACCATGTCTAACAAAGTTCAACTTCTTCTTTCAGATACACTATGTTTTGAAAAAAAATTCACTAAGACAAAATCCTATTCTCTTCTAGATATGTCACAAACTTACCGGATAAGTATTCGCTTTTTTGATCTGATCGACGAGTTCTAATATCATTTTCAGTTTGTTTTCCTATTTTATTTTTGAATCATTTGAATATTTCATATGATTCAAAACAGATGCACCCATGCTAGGATAGGTCGTTTGTAATAAAATATTAATATCTTTCTTTGGTATTTAAGTTCATAGATCCACATACATCACTATGCATGAGACTTAGAACTTTATCGACTCTATCTTTTCCATTAAAGGTGACTTTATTATCTTCTCAAGAAGATAAGACTCACAGGCTATCAATGATTCACAACCATTGATATCAAGATTTTTCTCTCAAGCTAACCCATTTATTTTTTTCTTTTTTGTTAGATGTATGCCCTAAAAGTCAGATTGGCTATCACTTATAATACACTTCTAAGAATAATTTTATAATTTTGACTATAAATTAATAAATAAATTATTTTTCTATCATAGTGTATATTTAAAAATGTCTATCATACATCCTTTGAGTAAATGATAATGATAATTCATATTTTTAAGAGTTAAAAATTTAAGACATGAATTTTCTGAAGGGAAATCCTGATTTTCCGGTCCAGGTTCGTTCAGATCTGATCAGATCAAGAGATATATTTCAAAACTTTTTCTCTTGATTCTAATCAGATCTTGATATGTTTCAAATCTGATTCTTATTATTTTAATAAAATAAAATTAAAAAGATAAATTAAATCAAATTTAATTTACCTGATCTGGGTAATCCTATTACCCTGTTGATGATCCTGTTTGCAGCGGAAGGTTCTGGATCTTAGCCACGCAAGCACCTGGCCTCTACCGGTATTCCACTTAGGTTGGATCTGGAGATCCTCTTCTTCTCTATCACACCTCCAATAAATAGATCTGAAATCTGATCTGGAAGGATCTCAAAACTCTTTTTGAAGAATGAGCAGTCGTTCCTTTCAGCAAGCGTAGCCTTTTTATTTTGATCGTCTTTCTTTTGATCTGAATCGCACCAAACGCAAGGTCCAAAATCTCCTTTTGGATGTGGAGAGCAAGGGGAGACTAGAAGAGACTATGACGTGGAAGAAGAGAGGGAGAGGCAGCCTTTGGGGTTTTGTGGGGTTTCTCAATTTAATTGCTAGAATCTGAGTTGGCGCGCAAGGGTCTCTTTATTAGACAACGTGATCCAACTCTCTTCTCAACCAACCACACAACTGAAATCAGATCTAAATCTGATTGGTGGGAAATAGAGAACCCCTGGGATTCCTCTTTAGAGGGTGCTAAGACCTAGATCAAGTTGGTTCTTAAGAAGAACTCTAATTGGAATCAAAAAGAAGATTGGAGTTCCTTGTCAACAAGGACTGCCTAGGCGCCTCCAACTTGGGCACATGCCTAGGGTGGCAATGCGCGCCTTCTCCTTGCCAGTTCTGTAAGGAGGGCGGCCCCACCAGCTCTCCAAATAGGGTGCATGACATTCGGTCAAAAAGTCAAGTATCAACGGTCAATGTTTTGAACCGTCAAAGGTAGACTTTTGACCAATCAAAAGAACAAGAATGGCAGGTGACCCAAAAATGGCAGGTTAATGGTCTTACAAATAAGACAACTTTTCTGACTTGGACAAACCTCCTGTTCAGACCCATATGAAGGCCTCATGTTTTTGAGCAACAAACCCTTTGGCTGCAGACAAGACAACGTATTTATGATAGCAAAAGAAGAACGTTAGGTTACAATCGAAGGCTGCTAGCACGATTTCCTTGAACCTAATTGAATCTCATTCAGTATCAAATTGAACTAGGAATCGTTCAATTGTGAATCACCAGTTCAAACCCTTGTTTGTGTGACCAGTTAGGGTTCAGTTCTGTATGGTAATGGGATATTCATTTGATCTCTATCATCACATCATCGGAAAACTTCTTTTGATGGATCAAGAACTCTTCTGATTCGAACAGCTAGAATGATCATGCATCTAAAATCATTCTAATTGCTCCCAAATCCCATCAATGACACCTAGCAGTATATGGGTGGCAACCCATCAGAGCTGAATGCGAACCTCTTGCGGTGCAGCTACCTGTGTGATTCAGTTCTTCTATTCTGAGCCTCGATCAGAGATAGGTTAAGGTGAATCGTCAAAACCCTAGTTCTCTGTTCATTGATCGTATATTCGATTCGAGTCCAAATGTTGAAAATCTAATAGAAACTCTTTCTAAATTATTTCACTCTACCCATGCCATGGATTTCTGAACTTGATTCTTCATGATAATCGCATAGGGCTACTTCTCCTACCACGAGGTAGATAGATTCCAATCTTGATGCATCCAGTTCCTACAATGAACATGTCCATAGCCAACATAACACCTCAGGTTCATTATGGCATAAGGAAGACCGAGTAATTGTGTAGTTCAAATATAACACCCTCAAGTCTGAACTGCCGATGCATTCTCAGGTTAAAGAAACCAGACACACCTACTGCGCATCGAGTCAGTATTGACGAGAAGGTAGACTCCCTAATGACTAACTCGAGGTGGTCACACGCTCAGTGCCCTCGTTCGCTAATAATGAGTATCTGTACTTCCTCGCTCGTGGTGTCTCCACACCCGTAGAGCTCAAGACTCAAATCTACTTAAAGAGAAGCGATTGTACACCTACCTTCCGGTCAATCACCATCCTCAGTTGATGAATCCTCATGGTCAGTGAAGCAATTTATGAGTTAATAATGATTATTCATGTCTTAAATTTTCACCTCTTCAAAATATGAATTATCATTACCGATTAACTCAAAGGGATGTATCACAGCACTAAATACACATTATGTGTGAAAATAACCCATTTTATTGATTTTATGTCAAAATTATTAAATTTTGCCCCAGAAGGTGTATTACAAGTGTCAATGCCAAATTCCTGGCTCTAGGGCACATATAGACTAACAATCTCCCACTAATCCTAAGCCATTGGCTCAGTCTAAGTCCCATCTTCTCAAGGTGGGCTTCGATCTTCTACTGTGCCAATGGCTTTGTAAGTGGTCTGCCACCAGTTATCTGCGGAGTCTGACTCTCTGATCTTCGACATCAACCCTTCTCGAGTAATCGCGGATGAGGTGGTGTCGCCGCTCATATCTTGGATTTCTGGTGAGACCTCGCTCTCTTAGCAAGGCTATGGCGCCATTTGTTTCAACGTATAAAAGGAATGGCATCTGATGCATTATCCGATTTCTGCAGGCAAACTTCTTGTACCAGTAATTCTTCCCTTCGCAGCTTCTGATGCAGCGATATATTCTGCTTTCCATGGTGGAATCTGCTATCACCATTTACTTAGGAACTCTTTCAAACCTGGATAAGCTCCACCATTGCACACAAATAGACTCCCAAGATGTCGATTCGATCATCTATATCGGACATGATGTCAGAGTCTGTGTATCCTCGGACGGATTCTCCGTTACCCAAAAGACGCAGATCATATTCCATAGTTCTTCTCAAAGTACTTAAGGATCACTTTCAACAGAAAGTCCATGTTCTCACTGGATTTTGACTGATATCTGCTTGTGAACACTCACAGCAGCATGGGCTATATGCAGGTCGTGGTACATAGGCATGGCATACATGAGGCTACCCTAATTGCAGGAAAGCATAAGGGAACTCTGCCTCATGCGTTCTATTTTCTCAGGTGTGCTGGGCACATCTTCTTGGAAAGATGAATATCATGTATGACAGGGTATACTCCCCCTCTTAGAATCTTTCCATACTAAACGCTCTTTAAGTACTTTCTCTATGTACATTTCTTGTGGAAAGTCCTAGCATCTAATTCGGGTCTATCTCTATGACCTTAATTCCTAGAATAAAGGATGCTTCACCTAGGTCTTTCTTGGAGAATTCCTGACAACCACACCTTTGTACTGAAGTCAGCATGGGAATTATCAATTCCCAATAAGGAGGATGTTCAACACGTACAGCTATACGAGGAAGACTACAGCGCTCCCACTGACCCTTTGAAAACACATGGTTCCTCCTTCATTTTGATGAAACCAAAACATCTTTATCAACATCATTGAAACGAGTGTTCCAGCTCCGAGATGCTTGCTTAAAGTCCATAATGGACCTTTTGCCAGCTTGCAAACCGCTTGTAGATATCAGTATCACTGATGTGAACCTAGTGCGGTCTGTTCCATATAGATATTCTTCTTCAGATATCATTCGAACCCGTTATGCTACGTCATTTGCCATATTTCGCTAATCGAAAATAGGCTGCAAATCAGCGCAAAGCAATGTGTTGGATGGATTTTAGCATAGCTACTGGGGAGAAAGGTAATCTTGATAGTCTATGACTTTCGCATTGACTATAACCTTTTGCCACCCAATCTAGCTTGAATGTCTCCCACATTCCCATCTGCAACCAAATCTTTCTCCTTGAAGATCCATTTCATTTCCAATAGGTCTAATACCGCTTCTGGTGGAATCTACCAGGTTTCAGACTTGGTTTGAAGTGCATCGAGTCAATTTCTGACTGCATTGCCTTCTAGCCATTTCTTGGAGTCGATATCTGATATCGCTCAGTGTACGGTTTGGGATCATTCTTCCATGAGCACCATTACCTACGAGGAACATATTCCTCTACATTCTTTGAAACAATACCTAAAGTATCTTTTAGGGGGAACGGAAAAACTCTTTCCGATCTACGAGGTTGGAGGAGGTTTAGTGTTCTTAATTGGCTCAACCTGTTTGGTTCCCAGCTTTGTACTTGTGAGACTTTCTCATCAAGCTTAATCTGCTTTCCAATGCCGCTATCTTGAATAAACTATTTTTCAAGAAAGATGGCATGTCGACTCACAATCACATTGTGGTCTTCTGGAATGTAGAAATAGTATCCTAATGACTCTTTAGGATATCCTATGAATCGAGCTCTGAAGGACCTAAACTCTAACTTGTCCGCTTGTTGTCTTTTGACATGAGCCGGACAACCCCAAATTCTGAGATGACTCAGACTTGGTTTCTTACCGTGCCATATCTCATACGGTGTGGTAGGAACGGTTTTAGAGGGAACCCTATTCAGTAGATAAATTGAAGTTAACAATGAAGTGTCCCCAAAGAAAATCAGGGAGGTCTGTGAAGCTCATCATGGATCGAACCATATCCAATAGAGTCCGATTTCTCCATTCTGAAACCCCGTTGAGTTGAGGTGTTCCTGGTGGAGTCCATTGAGAGACTATGCCATTTTTTCTTAAGATAGTCTAGGAATTTCGGCTAAGGTATTCACCTCCTCGATCTGATCGAAGAACCTTAATGGTTTTTTCAGTTTGTTTTTCTACTTCATGTCTGAATTCTTTGAACTTTTCAAAAGCTTCAGACTTGTGTCTCATAAGATACACATACCCATACCTAGACAGATCATCGGTAAAGGTAATGAAGTAGACAAAATTGCCTCTAGCCGGCACATCAAATGGGCCGCACACATCAGTATGTACTAGGGCAAGGAGATCTGTGGCCCTCTCCCCATGTCCAACAAAAGGGAGTTTAGTCATTTTGCCTTGAAGACAAGATTCACAAGTTGGATATGACTCGGAAGTCAATGGACTCAATAGCCCATTTTTCTCCAATTTGTTGATCCTATCTTCTGCTATATGACCTAATCTCAGGTGCCATAGATATCTATCGTTTGGACTATCCCTAGGTCGTTTGTTTGGCATTCACGTTTTGCTCGATAGTTAAAAATAGGTACATCAATATGTAGCTGATAAAGACCATTAATAAGGAAAACCATTTGCAATTTTATTTCTTTCATAAAGAATGTTACAATGGTCCTTAAAGAAGGTAATCACATAGCCTTCTTGTGCTAAGCATGAAACAGAAATCAAATTCCTGCTAGCTGCAGGCACATAATAACAGTCTTTCAAAACTAAGTCTAAACCAGATGGTAATCGAAGAGGGTATGTTCCCACGGCTACTGCAGCAACTCTTGCTCCATTACCGATGCGTAGGATCATGTCTCCATCCCTCAGCCTCCTGCTATCCTCAAGACCCTGCATGGAAGTGCACAGATGAGCACTAGAACCAGAGTCAAGCACCCAACTGGATGCAGAAGAAACCGTAAGGTTAGACTCAATAACGAGCATACCTCCAGAAGGACCTTCCTTCTTGTTCTTCAGGGTGGCCAGGTAAGTAGGGCAGTTCCGCTTCCAATGGCCGTCGCTGTTGCAATGGAAACACTTTCCTTTGCCAGCGGCCTTCTTCTTCGGCTCTGCCTTTTTCTTCTTTCCTCCTTCCACCTTTTGCTTTTTCACAGACTTCTTTTTCTTTCCATAAGACTTTCTTTTGGAAGAAGTCCATTCCATAGCAAGAACTGAGCCTTTAGAACCTTTCATAGAAAGCTCAGCGGTAACCAGCATATTCATTAATTTCGGCCAAGGAATTTTGAAGTTTATGCATGTGGTAATTCATGATGAATTGCCCATATGCATCAGTCAAGGATTGCAGAATAATATCATTCTGCAGATCCAAGTCCAACTTCACACCGAGCTTCTCAAGCTCTTCCAAGTCCTTGATCATCATCAGACAGTGATCTTGGACTGACTGCCCATCACGCATCTTAGCCTTAAAAAGTCATTTCGTGACTTGATACTTGGCTGCGCGACTCTGTTCACCAAACATCTCCTGCAGGTGAGCCAACATTTGGCGAGCAGTCCCTGATATCTTCATGTTGGCGCTGGAGCTCATCAGACATCGAGCCCAACATGTAAGTATCTGGCCTTATTATCTTCGTCTATCCATTTTTCAGAGAGATGCTCTCTGTTCAGTGGATGGACGAGCTGGTAAGGTGGGAGGGTCCTGGTCCAATACATGGGTTAACTTCTCAAAACCCAAAAATAATTTTGTAGTTTCTGAGCCAATCTTTATAATTGGGTCCGGTCAGTCTATGTGTGTCCAGGATACGTGCCTAATGGGTTGGACGCAGACATTTTTCCTATAGAGAGTCAAAGATTCTAGTTAGATACTGTAATTAATGACTTGACCAATTTATTTAGAAATTTTATTTTTAAATAAATTAGCTTCCACTATTTTCTTGGATCCCTACACTCCCTCTGTAGAGATGCAAAAATCTTCACGATGATTAATGATTTCTAGTGGGTGGTGCGGTCTCACCAACTGACTCATCACCTCACCTAACAGTTATTGGTGATGGGTTAGCCAATGAGTGAACAACTCTTGTTCAATGATTCTCTAATCATGGTGCACCCAAACTTGGTCTCTAATTCATGAATCTCACCGTATCCGAAATATTGATCCACTCCTTAGTTAAGTCAGACCCACCATTTGCATAGACTGGATTTCCTAATTGGAGTCTCTCACCGTATCCAAAATATTGAGCCCAACTCATCCTCCAGCCCATAGCATCCAATGCCTAATAGACATGGTTGCATCTTTCCGGTGCAACTGAGCCACTGTATCCAGCCGAGAACAATCAACCCCGGGAAGGGCCCGCACATCTACAATGGTGGAAGACCTCTTAGACTTAATCTTTTCTTAGGGAGAATTTGATTCAGGTCTCATTAAACTAGACTTGACATAGTCATAACAATTATGACTAACCTAGTGGCATGGGTTAGCTCGGATTATTGACCACCTCAGATCAGAACTGTGTCAACAGATATGGCCAGGTAAGTGAGACCGGTGGAAGGGATATGCCATTAACTCGATACAAGAATGCATTCAGAGTCGAGTAGCTTCCCAATTAAAAATCAGTCGGTCGTATGTGCCAAACTTACCTTAGACACCAAATTGTTGAGCCAGAACCAATTGGGTTAGCCTACAATCCAGACTCTAACCTCTGAGCCTAATTAGGTCTTGCTTGATCGTGACTCTCGATCTTGACCCAGACTTAATCCTATTAGGCTGGTCAATTTAAGCATTGTTGATCCCATCTAACCAACTCTTGATTCGGTTTGATCAACCGCTTAGACCTAATTGAGCTACCCAAGCCCGAACCCAGTATTATGAATATGTCTTAGATCTAAAATTCTCAATTTTAGACCTAATTAATATTTCATAATCTTAATTCTTAATTAAGTAGGGTTCATATAAACAAAATATGCACAATAAATCCTAGGGATTTCAGGATCTAGGGTTTTGCAGAAAGTAAGTTTTTGATTTCTGATTAAGGACGAACACGCGCAGCACCCCTACACATCATAAGAACACCCCATCGAATGGGAAGGAGAGGGCCTTTAAACCCTTCTTTTGTTCTTATGACCGGACGGCCAAGAGGAACGCCTTAATCAGGAACATATACAATAACTACAAAAATAAATTAGATCTATATCATATATCTCATATACAAATTAGATCTAATCAAATGGCATATTTTGCATACATCTCATGTATCAAATCATGCATATTTTTTAGATCTAAATTATCTCATAATAATCTAAAAAATTAGATTTAAATTGATCTAATCAAAATAAATTCTAATCTAGATAATTATGTAGAACTATTCTACAACTAGTCTAGACATGCATCAATCATATCTCATATGAAAAATTAAATTTTAATTTTATTTTTTATTTTTTAGATGTTATTATAATATTTATAATATCAAAAAATAGTAAATAAATAGATCTAAAATTATGATTTAATCAAATTAAAAAATTATGACATGCAAGACTATTCTATAGAACTAATTCTATTCTAGAACTAGTCATGCATATCTTCATAATCTTAGATCCAAATCAATTAATTTTAATTTTTTTTTTCTAATTTTAGATCTAATCACATCTCATGTGACATCTAAAATCACTTAATTAATCAATTAAAATTAAGATTAAATTTAATTTAATAAGAACCTGGCTCTGATACCAGTTGAAGGGAAAATCCTGATTTTCTGGGTCAGGTTCGTTCAGATCTGATTAGATCAAGAGATATATTTCAAAAATTTTTTTTCTTAGATCTAAATCAGATCTAATATTTTTTAGATCTAATTTATTATTCTAATAAAATTAAAAAAAAATTTAAATTAAATTTAAATTTTAATTAATTTTACCTTGATTGGGTAATCCTATTATCCGTTGATGATCCTACTGAAGCAGCTGAAGGTTCTGGATCTAGCCATGCAAGTGCCTGGCCTCTACCGGTATCCACTCGAGCTGGATCTGGAGATCTTCTCCTTCTTCTCTATCTTCTCCAAAAATTAGATCTGGATCTGATTTGGAGGATCTTCAAAAACTCCTTTTGAAGATCAGCAGTCGTCCTTTGCAGCAGTGCAGCCTTCTTCCTTTTTCGTCGCCTTTCTCTTGATCTTGATCGCACCAATCTGAAGAACCCAAAACTTTTTGGACGTGGAGAGGAGAGAGAGGGAGATGGTGGCATGGAGAAGGGAGAGAGGCAGCCTTGGGGCATGGGCTAGGAGAGAATTCTTTTAAAGTTGGGCAGCAGGGTCTTATTTATAGACTCTGCTGTGATCCAACTCCTCTTCTTCCCAACCAATCACAACCCTTTGTGAAATCAGATCTAAATCTGATTGGTGGGAATAGAGTCCCTGGATTCCTTCATCCTTAGAGGTGGCACCTAAGACCAGTCAAAGTTCTTAGGTGAGGAGAACTCTAATTGGAATCCAAAAAGGAGATGGAGTCCCATCCAACATGGGACTCCTAGGCATCCCTATCCACTTGGGCGCACGCCATCCTAGGCGTGCACCCCCTTTCCTTTGCCAGGTTCTAGCAGAGGGGACAAGCCCCCACCAGCTCTCCAATAGGTGCATGACACATGGGTCAAGAATGTCCAAAGGTCAAAGGTCAATGTTTGACCAAAGTCAAAGTATAAGAATTAGCAGGTGATGAAAAATGGCAGGTGTTGTCTCAAATTTATCTTCATAAATAAGACAACCCTTTTCTGACTTGGACAAGCTCCAGTCAGACCATAGTGAAGGCCTCTGATTGAGCACAAACTCCTTTGGCTCAGTCAGAGACAACTTATTTAATGATAGTAAAAGAAGAACGTTAGGTTCAATCGAGTGCTAGCACGATTTTCTTGAACCTAATTGAATCTCATTCAGATCAATTGAACTGGATTAGTTCAATTGATGATCATCCAGATTCCAAACCCTTATTTGTGTGACCCAGTTAGGTTCAGTTCTGTATGGTAATGGGATATGTCATGATCTCTATCATCGACATCATCGAAACTCCTTTCGATGGATCAGAACTCTTCTGATTCGAGACAGCTAGAATGATCGATCATCTAAATCATTCTAATTGCTCCCAAAATCCACCAGTGACACCTAGCAGTATATGGTGGCAACCCATCAGAGCTAAAAATGCGAACCTCTTGGTGCAGCTACCTGTGTGATTAAGTTCTTCTATCTTGAGCCCCGATCAGATTAGGGTTAAGGTGAACTCGTCAAACCCTAATTTCTGTCATATGATTTAATCATTCGATTCAAGTCCGATGTGAAAAATCTAAATAGAAACTCTTTCTATTATTTCACTCTGCCATGGCCATGGGCTTATGGACTTGATTCTCATGATCATCATAGGGCTGCTCCTCATCCACCGAGGTAGATAGATTCCATCTTGATGCAATCCAATTCCTACAATGAACATGCTATAGCCAACATACACCTCAGGGTTCCGAATGGCTAGGAGACCGAGTAATGGTGTAGTCAAACTATAACACCCTCAAGGTGAACTGTGCCGATGCACCTCAGGTCAAAGAACCAAGACACACCACTGCAGCATCGAGTCAGTCATTCGACGAGAAGGTAGACTTTCCTTAATGACTACTCGAGGTGGTCACGCTCAGTGCCCTCATTCTCTAACGAGTACCTGTACTCTCGCTCCGGTGTCTCCACACCATAGACTCAAGACTCATCTACTAAAAGAAGCGATTGTACACCAACCTTCCGGATCAATCACCATCCTCATGATGATCCTATGGTCAGGAGCATTTTATGAGTTAATAATGAAAATTCATGTCTTAAATTTTCAACTCTTGAAAATAAGAATTATCATTACCATTAACTCAAGGGATGTATCACAGACACTAAATACATATATGTGATAGAAAATAACCTATTTTATTATTTATAGTCAAAATTATAATTTTGTCCTTAGAAGTGTATTATAAATATCAGCCAATTCTGGCTTCTAGGGCACACATATCTCATATGTGGATAGCTAGGAATTGATGCAAATGGGATCTATCTATCTCGGTAGATGAGAAGTAGTCCTATGATAATCATGAGATTGAGTCCTTAAGCCCATGACCATGGTAGTGTGAAGATGATAGAAAGAATTTTTGTTAGGATTTCACATTGGACTCGAATCTAATGATTAATTCATATGATGGATATTGGATTTGACGAGTTCACCTTAATCCTAATCATATTAAGGCTCAAGATAGAAGAACCCAATCACATAGGTAACTGTACTGAGAGGTTCGCTTTCAGTTCTGATGGATTGCCACCATATACTGCTAGGTATCACTGATGAATTTTGGAAGTAATTAGAATGATTTTGATGATCAACCATTCTAATTGTATGAATCAGAAAAGTTATGGTCCATCGAAAGGTGTTTCGATGATGTTGATGATAGAGATCGTGACATATCTCATTACTATAGAGAATTAAACCTAATTGAATCACACAAATAAGAGTTTAGGTCTGGATGTCATCAATTGAGCTAACTCAATTTGATTGATTTAGATTAGATCCAATTAGGTTCAAGGTAATCGTGCTAGCACACGATTGAGCCTGACTTTCTCCTTCTGAAATCTTTCTGATTCATCGCAACCAAGTCAAATTTAATTTGATTCATTCATGTATTTTGAATAGATTTATTTTCATCTGACTGAAATAAGTCTAGGTTAGATTAATTGTACAAATTAAATCCATTCATAGTCAAATTGGATTAGGGTCAAAAGTTGACCTATTTGAGAGAATTGAGGGTCATCTGATCAGATGCTTCTAGAAATTTTTTTAGAAATCATTTTGATTTAATTTTTGGGTATGTGATACATCATGAATTTTACATTAGGTGTATCAAATTTTATAATTTTTGGAGATGTCTAGACTAAGTTATGATAGAATTTGATTTAGATCAAACTCTTAAGGGAAGAGTCCTAGGCATAGTGGACTCTTCCTTATCTACTCATGCCACCACCTTTTAGATTAATTTTTGGCATTAAAATTAGATACGATCTGTTGATTTTCATGAAGATCAGGTCTAAGAGTCCCAATGATCAAAAAAAGAGAATTTTAGTCAAAGAGGGACTCTAACTTGGCGCTATGTTTTTGTATAAGAACCCTTGCACCAAGGCTCTTCATGTAGAAATATTTTTTCATATCCAAAAGCTATCGTTCAAGATATCCCACATCTCCTCTATCCTCTCTCTCCCTTCTTCTACATGCCTAAAAAGTTAGGCATAAATTTGAGAAGAAGATCCAATCAAATTTGTGAAGAGTTCAGCATCTATGCGATGGTGTTCGTGAGACGGACATGCTGCCTTTAGAAATTTTTTGAAAAATATTCAGATATGATCTTTAGAGAAAAGATTTATGAGAAGAAGACATTCAAATCCTTCTCGAGTGGATACCGATAGAGACCAGGCACGTGCATGGCTCCTTTTAGAATCTAAAAAAATATCAGGATCATCGTAGGGTAATCAGATTATCCAAACAAGGTATGATATTAAATCTAATTTAATTTTTATTTTAATTTTTAATATTAGATCATCATGATTAGATCTAAGAACTCTTAGATTATATTAGATTATTTAAAATTTTTTTAAAAAAATTATCTCAGATCTAATCAGATCTGCACGATCCTGTGATGGAAAATAGAATTTTTTCTTCAACTGATACCAGAGCTAGGTTAGCAGTTCTTCAGATCTACCTTAGATTTGATTTTACTTTTATTTATTATCTAATATTAAAAGATTTTAAATATCACATTAGATATTATTAGATTTAAAATAAAAAAATTAAAAGTTAAATAATTTATATCTAATATGTATGAGATTCATGACTAGACTATGTATAGAATAGTTCTATGTGTAGTCTAGTATGATCATATATTTTTTTATTAAATATAATTTTAGATCTATTTAATTTTTATTTTTTTGATATTATAATTATTATAATTAGATCTAAAAATAAAAAATAAAATTTTTAATTTTTGATTTATTCATATGAGATATGAAAGATTTATGCTTAGACTAGTCATAGAATAGTTCTATAAGATGTCTAGAATAGTTTTATTTTTAATATGATCAAATTTAAAATTTTATTTTTTAAATTTAATATATGATATTTTAGATCTGAAAGTATACATATTGATGATACATGAGATGTATGCAAGACATGTATTAGTTAGATCATTTTACATGTGATATATGATCTAACTAGTTTTATAGTAAAAAATTATATTTTTGATTAAAGAGTTCCCCATAGCCATCCGATCATAAGAGCAAGGTAGGATTTAAAGATCCTCTCCTTCCATTCGATGGGGTGTTCTTATAGCATGTAGGGGTGTTGCGCATTTGTCCTTAATCAAAAATCATAACTTATTTTTCTACAAAATCCTAGATCCTGAAATCCTAAGATTTTTATTACATGTTTTATTCATGAACCCAAAACTTAATTAAGAATTAAGATTATAAAATTAGTTAGATCTAAAAATTATGAATTTTTAGATCTAAAATATATTCATAAAATTGGGTTTGGGCTTGGGTAGCTCAATTAGGTCTAGTGATTGATCAAACCGAATCAAGAGTTGGTTAGATGGGATCAAAGAAAGCTTAGATTTGATCAGCCTAATAGGATTAAGTTTGGGTCAAGATCGAATCACATTGAGATGTGACTCGATTAAGTCAAGATCTAATTTGGCTCTGCGGTTCGAGCCTAGATTATAGGCTAATCCAATTGGTTCTGATTCGATAATTTGGTGTCTAAGGTAAGTTTGACAGATATGACTGACCGATCTTTAATTGAGAGCTACTCGATCTGAATGCATTCTTATTAAGTTAGTGGCATATCCCTTCCATCGATCTCACTTACCTAGCCATTTGTATTAATCCAGTTCTGATTTGAGATGGCTTACAATTCGAGCGAACCCATGCCACTAGTTTAGTCATAATTATTATGACTAAGTCAAGTCAAGTTTAAAGAGACCTAAACTAAATCTTCCTAAGAAAATATTAAGTTTAAGGTCTTCCACCATTGTAGATGTACTGGCCCTTTCCAGGATTGATTGGTCTTGGCTGGATACAGTGGTTCAGTAGCATCGAAAAGATATAACCATGTCTATTAGGCATTGGATGCTACAGGTTGGAGAATGGATTGGGCTCAACATTTCGAATATGGTGAGGGACCCAATCAAGAATCCAATCTGTGCAAATGGTGGATCTGACTTAACTAAAAAGTGGATCAATATTTTGGACACGATGAGATTCATGAACTAGAAACCAGATTAGGGTGCACCATGATTAGAGAATCATTGGATAAGAGTTGTTCACTCATCGATTGATCCATCGTCAATAACTATTAGATGAGGTGGTGAGTCAGTTGGTGGGCACGGAGATTTTTGCATCTTTACCAAGGGAGTGTAGGAATCCAAGTAAATAGTAGAAGCCTAATTTATTTAAAAATAAAATCTCTAAATAAATTGATTAAGTCTAATTACAAAATCTAACTAGAAACTTTGACTCTCTATAGAAAAATATCTGCGTCCAACCCACTAGTCCGTATCCTGGACACCCATAGACTGACCAGATCCAACTACAATGATTGGCTCAGAAACTTCAAAATTATTTTGGGTTCTAAGAAGTTGACTCATGTATTGAAATAGAATTCTCCCACCTTATCAGTCCGTCCATCTACTAATCAAAGAGTGAGGATGGATGAAGATAATAAAGTCAGGTATTACATATTGGACTCGATGTCTGATGAGCTCTAGAGCCAACAAGAAGATATTAAGACTAGCCGCCAAATATTGGCTCACCTGTAAGAGTTGTTTAGTGAATAGAGTCGCATAGCCAAATATCAAGTCACTAAAAGACTATTTAAGACTAATGCATGATGGGCAGTCGGTCCAAGATCATTATCTGATGATGATCAAAAACTTACAAGAGCTTGAGAAGCTCGGTGTCAAGTTAGATTAGGATCTATAAACTAACATAATTCTACAATCCTTGACTGATGCGTATGGGCAGTTCATCATGAACTACCATATGCATAAACTTTAGAATACCTTGGTTTAGCTCATGAATATGCTGGTTACTATTGGGCTTTCTATGAAAGATTCTAAAGGCTCAGTACTTGCTGTGGAGCGGACTTCTTTCAAGATAAAGTCTTTTGGAAAGAAGAAAAAGTCCATGAAGAAGCAAAAGGTGGATGGTGGGAAGAAGAAGAAGGCAGAGTTGAAAAAGAAGGCTGCTGATGAAGAAAAATATTTTTATTACAATACTGACGACCATTGAAAGCGGAACTACCCTCTATACCTGGCCAACCTGAAGAACAAGAAGAAGACAGGTCTTTCTAGAGGTATGCTCATTATAGAATCTAATCTTACGATTTCTTCTGCATATAGTTGAGTGCTTGACTCTGGTTCTAGTGCTCACTTATGCACTTCTATGCAGGATTTTGAGGATAGCAGGAGGTTGAGGAATGGTGAGATGATCCTACGCACTGGAATGGAGCAAGAGTTGCTGCTGTGGCCATGGAATCCTATCCTCTACGATTACCATCAGGATTAAACTTAGTACTTAGGAACTATTTTTATGTGCCTGCAATAAGTAAGAATTTAATTTCTATTTCATATTTAGCATAGGAAGGCTATGTAATTAGTTTTTTTAAGGATAATTATAATATTCTTTATGAAAGAAATAAAATTACAAGTGGTTTTCTTATAAATGGTCTCTATCAGTCACATATTGATGTTTCTATGTTAATATCGAGCAAAACGTGAATGCCATAGGAGCAAAGCGATCTAGGGATAGTCTAAATGATAGGTATCTTTGGTATCTTAGGCTAGGTCATATAGCTGAAGACAGGATTAATAAATTAAAGAAATCTGGGCTATGGAGTCCATTAACTTTTGAGTCATATCTGATTTATAAATCATGCCTTCATAATAAAATGACCAAGCTCTCTTTTATGGGATATGGGAAAAGGGCCATAGACCTGCTTGCCCTAGTAAATATTAATGTATGTGGCCCATTTGATGTGCTAGCCAGGGGTAATTACATCTACTTCATCACCTTTATCGATGATTTATCTCGGTACGGGTATGTGTATTTGATGCAATGCAAGTCTGAAGCTTTTGAAAAGTTCAAGAAATTCAGACTCAAAGTAGAAAAATAAATAGAAAAATTTATTAAGATTCTTCGATCAGATCGAGAAGATAAATATCTTAGTCAAAAATTTCTAGACTATCTTAAGGATAATGGTATAGTCTCTCAATGGACTCCACCTAAAATGCCTCAACTCAATGAAATTTTAGAATGGATAAATCATACCCTATTAGATATGGTTCGATCTATGATGAGCTTCACAGACCTTCCTAAGTTTTTTTGGGAACATAGTCTATTGACCGTTATATATATACTGAATAGGATTCCATCTAAAATCATTCCACCACACCATATGAGATATGGCATGATAAGAAATCAAGTCTGAGTCATCTCAGAATTTGGGATTGTCCGATCCATGTCAAGAGATAACAGGCAAATAAATTAGAGTCTAGGTCCTTTAGAGCTTGATTTATTGGATATCCTAAAGAGTCATTAGGATATTTTTTCTATCTCCTGAAAGATCACAATGTGATTGTGAGTTGACACACCATCTTTCTTGAAAAATAATTTATTCAAGATGGTGGCATCAAAAAATAGATTAGGCTCGAGGAGAAAGTCTCCCAAGAGTCACGAGCTAAGGAACCTATGGAATCCAATCAGTTTGAGCCAATCCAATCACTACCTCATCCATCTCATAGATCAAAAAGGATTTTTCATCCTCCTGAAAGGTACTTAGATACTATTTCAAAGGATGTAGAGAAAATATTCCTCACAGAAAAAGGGATTCATGGTGATGATCCCAAAATCTATGATGAGGTGATATCAGATATTGACTCTGAGAAGATGTGTCCCAACACACCTGAGAAGATTGAATGCATGAGCAAGATCCCTTATGTTTCAGCAATAGGGAGCCTCATGTATGCCATATTATATACACGACCTGATATTGCCCATGCTGTGAGTGTCACGAGCAGGTATCAGTCGAATCCAGGCAAAGAGCACTGGACTTCTGTAAAATGTGTTCTTAAGTACTTGAGAAGGACTAAGGATATATTTCTAGTCTTTGGTAATGAAAACTCTAGATCTATGAGTATACAGATTTGGATTTTATGTCTGATATAGATGATCAAAAGTCGACATCTGAAAGTTTGTTTATTTATAATGGTGGTGCTATCAGCTGAAAAAGTTTTAAGTAAATGGTGATAGCAAATTCCACCATGGAAGCAGAGTACATCGCAGCATTGGAAGCTGCAAAGGAGGTTTTCTAGTATAAAAAATTTACCGCAAAGCTCGGAGTGATGCCATTAGATGTCGTCCCTCTATACTATAACAATAATGGTGCCATAGCTCTAGCTAAGGAGTCGAGGTCTCATCAAAAATCCAAGCACATCGAGCGATGATACCATCTCATCCATGATTACCTCGAGAAGGGATATGTCGAGATCAAGCGAGTCAACACTGTAGATAATACGGCTAACCTACTGATAAAGCCATTGAACCAGTAGAAGATCGAAGTCCACCTTAAGAAGATGGAACTTAGATTTATAGTCAATTGGCTTTAGGTCAAGTGGGAGTTTGTTAGATGTGTGCCCTAAAGCCAGATTGGCAGTCACTTGTAATACATTTCTAAGGGCAATTTTATAATTTTAATTATAAATTAATAAATAAATTATTTTTCTATCATAGTGTGTATTAAAA
Source organism: Cocos nucifera (assembly GCA_006176705.1). NCBI lineage: Eukaryota > Viridiplantae > Streptophyta > Magnoliopsida > Arecales > Arecaceae > Cocos > Cocos nucifera. The sequence goes on from QRFJ01001056.1 coordinate 187,338, forward strand.
AGTATCTGTGATATATTCTTTGAGTTAATGATAATGACAATTCATATTTTCAAGAGTTGAAAATTTAAGACATGAATTTTCATAATTAACTCAGAAACTACTCCCGATTATAGGATCATCACGAGGATGGTAATCGATCTGGAAGGTTAGTGTACGATCACTTTCTTAGGATAGATGTGTCTTGAATCTATGGTGTGGAGACACCGAAGTGAGAGTATAGGTACTTGTTAGAGAACGAGGGCACTAAGCATAACCACCTCAAGTAGTCATAAGAAAGTCTATCTTCTCATCGATAACTGACTCGATGCTACAATGGTGTGTATGGTCCTTTGACTTGAGGTGCATCGATAGTTCATCTTGAGGGTATTATAGTTTGACTACATCATAACTAGATCTCCTAACCATTCGAAATCCTGAGGTGTATGTTGGCTATAGCATGTTCATTGTAGGAATTGGATTGCACCAATAAGGGGATCTATCTACCTCGGTAGATGAGGAGTAGCCCTATGATAATCATGAGATTGAGTCCTTAAACCCATGGCCATGGCAGAGTGAAGATGATAGAAAGAGTTTCTATTAGGATTTCACATTGGACTCGAATCGAATGATTAATTCATATGATAGATATTAGGTTTGATGAGTTCACCTTAACCCTAATCCTATCGGAGCTCAAGATAGAAGAATTCAATCATATAGGTAACTGCACTGAGAGGTTCACTTCTAGTTCTGATGGGTTGCCACTATATAATGCTAGGTATCACTGATGGATTTTGGGAGTAATTAGAATGATTTTAATGATCAATCATTCTAATTATGTGAATAAAAAAAATTTTGATCCATCAAAAGATATTTCAATGATGTCGATGATAGAGATCATGACATATCTCATTATCTTACAAAATTGAATCTAACTAGGTCATATAAATAAGAATTTGTATCTAGATATCATTAATTGAGCTAATCTAGTTTGATTGATTTGGATTAGATCTAATCAGGTTCAAGGTAATCGTGCTAGCACATGAGTAAGCCTGACTTTCTTCTTCTGAAATCATTTTGATTCATCACAACTAAGTTAAATTTGATTTAAATTATTTTTATATTTTGAATGGATTTATTTTTATCTGATTGGAATAAGTTCAGATCAGATTAATTGTAGAAATTAAATCCATTCATAGTCAAATTGGACTAGGGTCAAAAGTTGACCTATTTGAGAGAATTGAGGGTCACCTGATCAGATGCTTTTAGAAAATTCTTTAAAAATCATTTTGATCTAATTTTTGGATATATAATATAGCATGAATCATACATTGGGTGTACCAAATTTTATGATTTTTGGAGGTGTCTATACTAAGTTATGATAGAGTTTGATTCGGATCAAACTCTTGAGGGAAGAGTCCTTGGTGTAGTACTCTTCTTTATCTACTTATGCTGCCACCTTCCATATTGATTTTTGGCATTAAAATTAGATGAGATTTGGAGATTTTCATGGAGATCATGTTCAAGGTCCCAATGGTCAAAAAAAAGAGGATTTTGGTCAAAGAGGGACTCTTACTTGGCACTATGCTTTTGTATATAAGAACCCTTGCACTAAGGCTCTTCATGTAAAAATATTTTTTCATACCCAAAGGCTGCCGTTCTAGATATCCCACACCTCCTCTATCTTCTATCTCCCTCTCTTCTACATGCCTAAAAGGTTAGGCATAAATCTAAAAAGAAGATCTAATCAAATTTATGAAGAGTTTAGCATCTACACGATAGTATTCGTAAGATGAACATGCTGACTTTCAGATCAGATTCAGATCTAATCTTTGGAGGAAAGAGTTGCGAGGAGAAGATATCCAGATCCTTCCTGAGTGGATACTGGTAGAGGTCAAGCGTGTGCATGGCTCCTTCCAAAACCTCAGAAAATATCAGGATTATCGTAGGATAATCAAATTACCCAAACAAGGTATAATATTAAATTTGATTTAATTCTTGTTTTAATTTTCAATATCATATCACCATGATCAGATCTAAGAACTCTTAGATCAGATTGGATCATTTAAGAATTTTTAGAAAAATTTATCGCAGATCTGATCAGATCTGCACGATCCTATGATGGAAAACAAGGTTTTTTCTTCATTATCAAAATGACTAAGCCTATAATGCCAAAGATAGACATCCATGATATAATCTAACTTGGATGTTTATTAAATGTATACATTACACTTAACAGGCTATATAGATATTAAATATCATTTTTATTATCCATGTATTATTATAATATTATTCATAATAATATCATAATAATCTTCTTTATTGATAAATGATAACCATCTCTGATCAAAAGGCTAACAAAGATCATATTTATCATAAATAATGGACAATGGTGATAATGTTGTGGTATCAATTTGCTCTGATATTAAATTATTGAAATATTAGCTACTTTAATATGCTTGTTAAGAATCTAGTACCAAATTATTATGGTAAAAAAAATAAAATAAAAAAATAATTAAATATATGGATCAGCCTAAAGGCTCGTCTCCATGAGGCATGCAAGCTTCACTATGAAAGAGAAAAATATGTACAAGAGGAGAATACTCACTCTCAACTCACCATATACAAATCTCTCTCAACTAAAAGCTACCCTCACAAAAGCTCTCTAAGAATCCTAAGAAGATCCATAGAAGCTACAAGATGCTCTGCCCTTACAGCCTTCTCGCCAGATGCTATGCACCTGTTGCTTCTCTCTCTCATGGGGTGCACGTACTCGATGTTCTACCAAGCTTCTCTCGATGGCTGTCTGAGCCTCTCTACATGCCTATCATGCCATATGCACCATCTTTTTTGCTCCACAGCACCTCAGCCCTTTATATAGGATGAGAATCCTCTTCTTAGTAGTTCATAGGAGTCCTAATAGGGCCCGTTCTCCTAATATGAGTCAAACATATCCTTAACGGAGTCTTGAAATATTTTTCGATCTTTAGATCATGACCGCAACCCTCCATGGCCGTTGGATCCTGTGGTCTACATGCAACTCCTATAGATCCCTTAGATTAATCATAATTCGAGTCCAAACAGAAAAAACTCCATCATGTTCTATTCTCCTTCGTCGAGCTGGATCAACTGCATCTTGCTCGGACTCCTACTATTTATTTGCCTAAGAGAGCCAGCTCGACCTCAATCCGAGTTGGCTCGACTGCGTATCAGAGTCAGTCCGACTGCTATACTGAAAATTGATTTTCTTCTTACTATGGATCGAATTCAAGGTGTTAAATCCTCATAATCTCCATCTCGACTTGATATTTGGCCTCCACCTAATTTTAAGAGCTTGTGATCCATCTCGTCCCCATACCCTGGGGCATGTCTGCTGATCATGGATGGACAAACATGAGAGTCGAGTCAGGCTACTCAATCCCACCTCTATCATGGGCTGTATCCATTTTGACCAAAGACTTGCTCAGAAAATTTTTCTACGGTAATAGAAACTTCACTATGCAATGTCGCCTCTCATCCTCCTGAGTCTTCCGTCTGATGCCCGATCCATCTCCATCTGGAGCTCCACCTTGTACTAGGTTCCCTCTGGCTCATGAAGCTCTACCTCGCACTGGACTTTCTGCTAGATAGTAATATCCTCTTATTTTCTTCTTCCTCTTTAATATCATCCTATTACTATGCATGACCTTCAGGATTCCATCATCAGCTACCCACCTATAGCCATTTGAATTCAGTATGCTTAGTGAGATAAGATTCCGTCTGAAATCAGATATGTATCAAATCTCTCCCAGTCTCCTCACCGTACCATCATGTATCTTCCAGCTGATCATTTTGATGCCTCTAATTGCACAGCTCGATCCATCCGACAGATAAATAGTGCCATCACTGCTCTTCAGAAAGTCAAACTACTTCTTTTTGCAACAAACATGATATGTGCATACAAAATTTAATATCCACAACTGAAAAAAACTAGATATCTCATCAGATATCTTCAGGACATCATCCTTTGACTCGCTACTGGCCGTCGCTGCAGTAACCCTTGTTCGATCCTTGAGTTATGGGCAATCCTCAACTTGATGCCTTAACTCATTGCACCTATAGCATCTGATCTTGCTTTGATCCCTCATCTTGGGTCTCGATCATCCTCCTCACGATTCTCTGCCGCTCTTTCTACTGCCTCTTGCTCCTTCAAAAATTGCCAAAGCTGAGCTACCGCCATCTAAGCTCGAAGCTGGATTCTTTCTCCTGAGAACCTCATTCTGGAGTATCGCTACAGTGATCTCGTCCATTTTGATGGTGCTCTTTTCTACTAGAAGAGCAGTCATCAAGGACTCATACGAAGGAAGGAGCGATGCTAGCAATACCAATGCCTTGGTCTTCTCTTCAATTTTTCCACCAACGCTGAGGAGGTCGGTGAGGATCTTTTGAAAGTTAGATAGATGCTTCCACATGCTCTGACCTTCATCCATCTACAGTTGGTAGAACTATCTCTAAGAAAATAGCATGTTGGTGAGCAACTTTGTCATATACAACTCCTCGAGCTTCAACCACAATGCTGTCGGGAACTCTCGCCAAGTACATGGATCACCACATCATCCGCTAGGTACAAATGGATCATGCTCATCGTCTGCATCTAGATCTACTTTTAGTTCTTCACCTCTATGGTGGCTGGCGTCTCATCATATAAGAAAACATCGATTAACCCATGTTGGATGAGGACATCCTTGATCCTTGCTTGTCATAAGGAGAAATTGCCCTTTTCATTGAATTTATTGATCTCCATCTTGATTGTGTTTGTCTTCTCCATATTCTTCAATCTCTATTCACTACTATAATCTGCGTTCCAATACTATCTGGCTCTGATATCAATTATTATGGTATCAACTTACTCTGGTACCAAATTATTGAAATATCAGCTACTCTGATATTATTTGTTAAGAATCTAGTACCAAATTATTATGATAGAAAGAAAAAAAAATAAAATAAAAAAATAATCAAATACATAGATCAGCCTAAAGGCTCGTCTCCACGGGATATGCAAAACTTCACTATGAAAGAGAAAAATAGGTACAAGAAGAGAACATCCACTCTCAACTCACTGTATATAAATATCTCTCAACTAGAAGCTATCCTTACAAAAACTCTCTTAGAATCCGAAGAAGATCCACAGAAGCTTCAAGATGCTCTGCCCTCACAGCCTCCTCGTTGGATGCTATGCACATGTTGCTTCTCTCTCTCATGGGCTGCATGTACTCAGAGCTCTGCCAAAATGACATCTTTTGAAAATAAGCTTGATAATTTCTAAAGCTAGGATTGGAATAAGACTTCCTTTCCTAACGTTCAGGAATCTCTTATCATTTTCAAACATTTCACTTACCTAAAGTCCTTGCAACAAATTGCATAGGACTATCGGTATCCAATACCCAGCTAGTAGAATTACAAAGAGAAAAATTTTAAGATGTTATCATATAACATCCTTGATGAGAAACTCTTGCTTCTTTCTCTTGTTCAGCCTGTTATGGTCAAGGAAAGCAAGATAATTCTTCTTTCTATGATCCTGCTTCTAATAATAGAAGCATTATACTTGATTTGGGTTAATTTTGGATTAATTATTTTGACTGTACTTAGAAGCCCCACTACAAATCCATTCATACTGCTGAACTAAATTTAACTTTCGATACTAATGATCGAAGTTGGATTCCATAAGTCATCACTGTCTAATAGTGATTGAGCAATTAGGGTTTAGCCTTATTCTGAGAAAAGAGTATAATGACCTAAGTATATGAATTATTTTAAGTCTAGAGACTTAGACTTTAGTATAAAGGTTCTTTTACTATTTTATTCCAATTAGTAGCCTCTACCTCCAATTCGAAAAGTTACTTTAATTTTCTAGTAGGTACTAGAATTCACATAGACTATACATAAGCCCGACTTTGGTCGGCCAATCCATGTGCATCTATGGATAGGTTCATTAATCAATTATTTCTCCAAACAACTTTTAGTAATTTAATTTTGCTCCAAAAATCTAATCAGTAGGCTTTGACTTCCACTGTAAGGATCCGGTTAGATCCAACCATTAACATGACCATACTTGGTGCATTTAACCAACGAATGATTAAGCCCAACTTTGGTTGGCTAACCTAACCACCATTAGAGAGATACTTTTAAGTTATCATATTATGAATGATAATTTCATTAGTCAATAAGCACCAGGCCTTTGGACCTTCAATGATTATTGAGTTAATGGATCAATTATCAAACATCTTAATGGAAGGTTATGACTCAGTTATCTCCATAACTTTATTATTTTAAAAATCTAATAATTTTAAAAAATTTAAAATTATTTATGATTTAAGGATAGAAAGGACATGACCAATTTGCTCTTACTGACTTCACCAAGTCAAGTTCTCCTACTAACTTCTCAAGTCTTTGACAAGGACTAGGATTAATATCGATCCATGGGCACCAAGATCAGTCTCACTGATTTTCTATGTGACATGGATTAGCATGAGTCAATGAGCAACCTAATCAAGATCTGATTAACTACATTGGCTAGGTAAGTAAGATCAATGGGAGGATCTGCCAAGGCTTACCTCAAACACCATCAGAAATGGTCAGGTAAGCGGGCTACCAATTAAAAACTATCAGTTTGGGATGTCAGACTTACCTTAGACACTAATCAATTTATCAGTTTTAATTTGGTTTGCCTAAAGACTCGGGCTTGACCACTGAGCTACGATCAGTATCCATTTGTTAGATGTATGAACTTTGATCAACTATAACTATTGAAGTGATCTAAAGAAATGACCTAATTATAATTAACTATTAATTAGGTTTGATCAATTTCTTAAGTTAGTCCATATTTAATCTAACCCTAGGTCTAACCTAGTTAAGGACCTGATCAAAGCTAACCCATTATCCTTTAACCCATGTTTTATGAAATTATCTTAGGATCTTTAAATCACAAACCCAGATTCTAAATAATTACTTAATTCTCAATTAAGCTCAAAGCTTATGGGTTTGGATTTATGGAACCTCATAACTAATTTTTGATTTAATCATTTGTAACATTTTCATATTGATAAATAATTTACATTGAATCATATTCAATATATGATTTTAGATCTAATTTATTTTGATGTTTCGATCATATCCTAGGATTTCAAATCTAGAATTTTGTAGAAAGTAAGTTCACAATTTAAATTCTTCAAAATAAGTATGTCATACATATTCTAGATTCAAAATAAAAATTACATATCAACAAATGCAATAAGAGGATCTAAATCTAAACATAAAACATATCATATGGATTAGATCATAAACTATTTAAAATTAAATTTAAAATTAAAAAATAAATCATAAATTATTTTAGATCTCATCTAACATATTTATGATTTAAGTTATTCGGATCAGCACATACTAGGACAATCTCTCCACTGTAAGGGATAAACCTTACAGTAGGATAATCTTATAGCAGTATGTGCAATCCGATATTATTTAGATCTAATCTAAATAATTTGAAATAGATCTAATATCTATTTAATTTTAGATTCAAAATTAAAAAATAAATCATAAAATTTTTTAGATCATATCTAACTTACTCATGATTCAAGAATAGATCAGCATATACTAGGATAATCTATCCACTGTAAGGGATAAACCTTACAGCAGGACAATCTTATAGAAGTATATGCAATCATAAGAGTTTTATTTTTTAGATTTAATCTAATGCAAACATGATCATGTTAGAATAAAACCTAGATGCTCTGATACAACTGATGAAAAATATACAAGATTTTATGCATGAATTTCAAAAAATTTTAGAAATATAACACAGCGGAACATGCAGATTAAACTATTTAATCTACAAATGCATATAATCTAATTATTAAATCCTATATCTAGGATCTATAACATATCATAATGCATTCTAAATCTAAAAATAAAAGTGTTTGGTATTGATCAAATCAATACTCAAGATCTAGAATGATTCTAGATCTGAAATCTAGATCATATCTAGGTGAGAGAAGAGATCAAATCTCTTACCTTGCATGGGTTGAGAACTCCATGGTTGATTTTTATTATTGTCTTTAAAGCCGTACATGTATCCAATCTCTACAGGTGATCCACATAAGGCTGCAATAAAATCGAAGATTTGTTGAACGAAGATCCGCTCAAAGTGCTAGCTTCTCGCGGACCCCTCCTAATGATTAATTTAAAATTTAATCTTTGAATCTCTTGGACACTCCAAGAGATAAAGAATATGAGAAGGATTAAGAAAGAAATTCAACCATTGAATCTTCCAAAAATCAGAAATAGAATACATTAGAAAAGGATCCTAAAACAAGATAAATCTTCTCTTTCATGACATCGATGATTGATATCCTAAAAACATTCTTATGCTAGTACAAGAGAAGACCTTCTCTCCTAGAATTTTCTCATCTTTCTAGATCTCACACTCTCTAATTTTTCTCATAAAAAAATCTTACAAAATATGGAGAAGAAGGATTCTCAAATAAACCCTAAAAGAAGACCTTCTTCTCTTCTTCTTCTCTCATTAGGACATGATCAGATCATATCCAAAAAGATTATTATGCCCCAACACCTTGGAGCATAAATCCCTACGACCTCTTCCTCTCTCTCTCTTAGATTTTTATCATATAAAAATTTTATAAAATAAATAAGAAAAAAATATTTTAAAAAAAAATAAAGAAAAGACAATCTTCTCTTACCTTTGTCCCTTCAAGACATCAACATTTGATGTCTTGATGAAGATATTTTCTTCAAGAAACTAGATGCCCCAAACCTCCATGCCTTCTCCTCCTTTTCTTCTAGTTTTTTCATGATTTTTTCAGATTTTACACATCCTAAACCTGATAGGAGGCATCCTCCCTTTTATGTATAGAAGACTAGGTCAAAACTAGCCTTATATGGACTCTAGGGAGGAGTTTTAGGAGGCATTCAACTCTTGGATGCATCGTTCCTTATTTTTTAGATGTGAAGATTAGAAAACCATGACCAAAACCAAAGAAAATAAGTGCACAAAAAAAAAAGAAGGAATGGAGAAAAAATTTCATAAGAAAAAGAGGTATTTTGGAGAATTGAGACTCTTTCAAAAGAAAACAAAATCCAACCACTTACCAAATTTGATCAAATAAAATTTTAATTAATATCTTTAGATATTTGATGCATGGAGAAGCTCTTATTAGCATGGAGAGTATCACATAAAGATTTAGAAATAAAATATGGGCATTGACTTTTATTGGCGTAAGGAAGGAGTGAGAGTCTCAGTCTAAATGGAACTCTTCTTGTTTGACTAGGTCAAAACTATTTTGAATCTAATTTAAATTAAATTAAATATAACCTAATTAAAGATGATCCTCATCCAACTAGAAGTTTAATTAAATTAAATTAAATCATATTTAATTCTAATTTAAATCTTAACTCAATTAGGAATTAGGTACACTCAAATCCTAGTCCAACTAAAAATTATTTTTTTCTTGCAATTGGTTTATCCAATAAACTAATTAAACTTAATCTAATTAAGTTCAAATCAAATCTAATTGAATCTAATTCAATTAGATTTGATCTCAGCCCAATTGCTCAATCAAATTAAGCCAATTAGTAATCCAATTGCTAATCGATCCTTCTGCAATACTTACATTAGATCAAACATCAATCGCATTGAATGTTTGATCTTAGAATAATTCTCAATCATTAATTAACAATCTGATTAAGTTACAATCTTTTATGAGTGTGATTCTATAGGTTCAAACCTAAGTCGGTAGCACAGGAATCAATTTTTATACTAGTCGAAGTAACAATCTAGCAATGATTCTCGACGTCGGAATAGGTCGAATATATGCAAAGCAGCATTCTTAGAATCCTGGGCCATGGTTATCGTATAATTCATTTCTTTGATCAATAATGCTCAAGATGACTTCGAATACACTATCAACACTTATATAAGTATCTTTATTGTATCTCAAAATTTTATAAATTTCGTAACTCCTCATGAGGAATACCCAGGCCTAGGTTTTGCTAAATTGAAACACAATGAGTCATTCTCTTTCTAAAGCTAATTAGAAGTAGTCAATCTCATCTTAACTCACACACCGACTTCATAAGTACTTGACTGTATGCAAAAATCTTTCGATTCTATTTTAGAAATACAAACAGTCTAGTCCTAAAGTACAGTAAGTTGCTTGTAAGTCATCATGATGATCTCAGATCGAAGGAATACTTGTACCTATTGACCTTAGCTGGCTACTCTTGATAGTAGAGTGCTACATTGATCATGTTCAGTGTAGATGTACTCTTACGTATCATCTGAATGCCATACCAGTATCTTCACACTACTTGGTTATGAGGACAACCAACGTATATAGCATACAGCAACCTATACTCGATAAGTTATTGTTCTTATTAATAACTTATCATTTGATCATGAACTATTTAAAAATCATTTGATATATCCTCTTTTATCGATTGATTATGGTTCTAAGGATTTTATCATAATATAGGAGTTCATTTAAGAAAGATAGAACATCAATGATGAATTAGCTAAATAACTATTATTATTTGATAATTCATATACTAATTTCAATCATCTACTACTTAGATAATTGACTTTAGAACATATTTTCCAACATGAGAAACCACCATCTTCTCTCCTAAGGATGTTTCTTTAGAAAAAATAAAGTTTAAAAGAGAGATTCTTGGCTCAATGTGGAGAATGTTCAAAGAACGATAAAAGAATAGAGAATCCAAATAGAATTCGGAGCCAATTCAGCAACAACAATTCAATATGGATTTGGAGCATTACAAATAAATGGATGGAGTGAAAATTGAAGTCCAAATTGAAGAAACTTTTCATAGATAGTGAGATGACCATTGAGAGGATGAGTCACTTGACCATCTCAACTTGGAGTGGAGAATTGATATCAACTTAGGATCAGAATCAGTCCTTCAAACATCGAATATCAACCTCAGACAACTTGAACCTCTATGTAGCATACCCTAATAATTCTTGGCAACTGGACTGTCCGATCCCTGAGAACCTAACTAGTCTCTATGAGAAGAGGTCACCTCCTTGGGTGCAGCTTAAAGAACTTCCTCGGCCCTATCCTAAGAAGGCGGAGCTTGAGAACCTTGATCTCTTACAAAATTCTCACCCCCAGACTCATGCCTAGAAGAAGACATTTCGAGAATCGACTAAGAAAACCAAAGAAAGATCAAAAAGAGAAGAGGATGAACCCTAAGGATTCTACGTGCAACCTAGATCAAGAAGAGAAAAAAAAAGAGAAGAAAAATGACCTTAAAACCTTGGATGACTAGGGAGGAATGTGGCGTGGATGATTCCCCCTATCAATTGTAAACTAGGGAAGACAACCGTAAGCCAAGGAAGAACAAAGTAACAATAAGAGAGAAACAAACCCTAAGGGAGAGGAGTTACTATATATATATAAAACCTAAACGGTCTCAATCAGCATTGTGGTTCTCGATTTTCCTGATGATGTCGATACATGGCAGTGATCCTTACTGATAATTATCATGGCCATTCAACACATCACCACTACAATTTCATCACATAAGAGGAATTTGCGAGAAAAGTTTTCAGACCAATGTGCGACCGTTTGTGAGTGGCTCAAGAACAATCACTCAAATTGCTCAATCTTCCAAAATCATTATAGAAAATTGCTTCATGTAGCCCATAATTATAACTACTGCATGATCTATAAAATGATAAAATGGCCTAGTGCACCTTTTCAAGATGACAATAAATGCAAGCACCAAAGGAAGCGACATGCTGGATGAGTGCATTGGAAAATGAAACTCAAAGTCCAAAATTCTGATTTACTCCCGTCGCCTAATCTTCTCAAATCAATTTGGACTCGGGAGTAAAGGGCAAGTGTTGGTATATTGACTCAAAAGAACAACCTTTGGTGGGGACCCAACAATCTTGTTCGGATCAGAGCCAATAATCACTGACACCGTTAAGCCTACTCAGGCTACAATCGATCATGTTCAACTGATAATCCTCAAAGAGTTGTCAGGCAACATGACTACTCATAGATTCTACTCATAGATCAATGATTATATCGGTATTCAAATGATTATCTTACTCAGTTGTCAATCAAGGATTTGAGAAAGAACCATAATGCATGACTTAGAAGATTAGGGGTCAGAACATCATGACACACGATATGGGCATTAACTACCCATAATTTAGAAAATCATGAGCCAAAGTAGTAATCATCCACTAATTCCACATTGATTTCATTAACTCCCATATTCTTGTACTCCAACGAGTGGAGGTTACAATGTAATGGCAATGCCATCCTTATATAAAGGGAGGTAAGAGGGGATCCAGGGTAAGTTTTGCTGGCCAAATTAAGCTCTCACTCTCATGGTTTTCTTTTAATTGTTTTCTTAACTCTAATTATTTTAAGCATTGGAGGGTCCTCCACTAGATAATTTCCAGTAAGAGGACTTATTTTTGTAGGTTTATTCCTCCCAAAAATTAAGGCGCACTTATTTGGCCCCAGGCCGAAGACTTTGCTGGAATTAGGTGGCAACAATCACTAAAATTCTTTGTAGGAGTCTCCATAGGTTCCTTCCAGCGCTCATTGACGATTTGTCAAAGAATGAAGGGAGAACTTGACCCATTTATATTAGCTAGACGGCGCAGCCAAACCCCTCACCGGACCCAGCAATTTTGGCAAGAAGAAGTCTCCATCATTTTTTTTTTTTCCTCCATTTTAAAATTCATACTGCCCTACTTGGGCCATTTCCATTGTGGCTCGGCCAGTCAAGCGGACTAATCCAGTTCAACAACGGTTTGGGCCAGGATATTACACATTTGTATATTAATAAGTCCCAAATGTGATACATCCCAACAACCAAACATGATCTACTATAACAATCACAACCCGTATTTAAGACCACGTTAAATAATTTCACATCTGATCGCATTGAGCCGGCCGGAATAACAACTGCTCACTCTCAAGATCATAGACTACCAACATGTTCTGCTGCTGCAAGTTGCCCAACACGGACGGCCCTGTGGTACTCATCAACATTAAACACACCACAGCAGAGGCAGGATCCACTACGAAGTAGTTTTCTTGGGGCAAATCTAGATCAGCACCATCAAAATGGAATACAAGTTTTGGAGCTTGGAAGGAAGATGAGTTAGATGGCAACTGGAAGCAGAGATCAAGGCCGAAATCTGATCCATCAACGGAGGGAAGATTCACTTGGGACTTGAAAGCCTGCATTACCGGTTCATAGCCGGTTTCTTCCAAGGCAGTGTAGGTGGTGCCAGAATCTATGACCATTCCTCCAGTCCCATCCTCACTGAGCTCAAACGTGGAACTAGCTATTGGTACAAGGGTTTCGCCGACTGTTATTCCGTTCAGGTTGACATAGTAAGCACTCGGCATCGACGGGTTCTGTATCATTGCTGTATGTTGCTCAGTTCCATCAAGGTTGGGTGGGGAACCAAACACGAGGAAGCCGCGTCCGTCAGGTCTACCAAAGGAGATGAAGCAATAAGCGAATCTCGTTAAATTCAACTGTGATATTAGCGACAATGGTCCACGACCAAGCCCGAGAATTCCTCCAGCCTGGGAGAAGCCAGCTCCATCGTTATTCTTGCCGCACCCGAATGCAATGTTGTGAACTGGGTTGAAGCCTAGGTAGAAGGTTTCAGCCGCAAGGAAGCCTCTGGTGTATGAGAAGTCGATGTAGTAGTATTCGTACACACACGATTGGTTGCATCCATGAAACTGGAAAGCTTGGCAAAGCTTACTGGAGCATGGGAGGTAGGAGAAGGTGGATGAAATGGAAGAGTTGAATTTTGGACTGGGCTGGTAGTAGCATTCGACGCAGGGATCACACTGCGTCCATGCGAGGTCACTCCCGGTGTCAATAATTGCCAAGAATTCCTGAGGGGGAGTGCCAATGAATAGGACAGCGAGGTATTCACCATTGCCGGGATGGACTGGGTTGGCGGGTAAACTTCCTGCTAGCTTTGCTTTGGCTGTCAGGCTTGAAATCCTAAGCTGGCTCCTTTGCACCGCACGTCTGAGGAGTTCAGCAGTGGTCAGATTGGCCACGGCATCGACATGGGTTAGTTCAACTCGGATGCTTGTCGTTGCCAGAGAGTTCGGGTAGAGACACAGCAGTAAAATGACAATGGAGATGGTGAGAGAAAGTGATGAGAGTAGCCCCATGATAATAATATTTGGTTGGATGTCTTTCTACCAAAAGGAGATTGATAGCAGGGAGTAATAGTGTTTGATCTATTATGGCATGCATTTAAAAGGAGAGAAGGATGGTGGAGGTGATGCTGGAATTCAGGAGTCATCCGTTTGGAGCTGTGGTTTCTGTCCCGGACATTCCGGCCATCACGGTGGGAAGTAGAGCCGGGCCTGTTTCTAATATAACTGCCACTGTAAACAACCTGGAATTCCAGACGGCTCCCGTGTCATTCTTATCACGGTAGATAAAAGAAGATTGGAGTATTTATAGTATTTCTTATACAATAAAATTTTTAATTTTATTTTAATTTTTTCTTTTTTTATTCAAAATGGTTCAAGTACATTCTCTATACGAAGGATTTTACAATCATCCAACTATCTTTTACATAAAATATTAAAAATTATTTTTAATATAAGAAATAAGATAATTAGTTATGCAACAAAAGCATAGTTGAATTCCCAAAAAGTATTGTAAAATATTTCTACCGACGTAAAATGCATTGAAAAAAATACGTAGGCAAAAGTGCTGGCATTTCGTTTAATTTTTTTCATTGGCAAAAGATAGTTTTGCCAATGCAACACTAAGTATTGTTGATATTATTTATCTATATTTAATAAAATATTAGGAAAAAAATTTTTAGTGACATATAATTAGTGTCAAAAATAGTTAATTTATCTATGCTTTTAAAGCGCTAGTAAAAATAACTTTACCGATGTAAATATTATATCGCAAAAATTTTGATTTATCTACACTTATTAAGCATTGCAAAAAATCGAATTAACAATGTTAATTAAGCATCGCCAAAAAAAATTTTGGCGATGCTTAATTAACATCGATAAATTATTGGGGATGCCATAGTACCATCGCAAAATATCTAATAACATCGTCAAAGCGCGTACAGGAAGGCGGGACAAAAGGGCCATGCCTATGCTTACATTGTGTCAATAATTTCAATAGCGCAAGAGAAGTGTAGGTAAATATCTTTAGCGACGTAAATTTATGTCAGTAATTATCGTAGCATCACTAATGATGGCATGCCGGACATCCTTAGCCATGCTAATTTGAATTTTTTGATGCTAATTAGTATTGCTAAAGATATTTACTTACGCTTATCTTACATCTTAATTGTCTTTAACCAAAAATGAATTAATTGCTTGGGTGCTAGTTTTTAAATTTTTTTCTTATAAACCTGTACACAAATAAACATATAATATATATACTATTTTCTTTATTCATGCATATGCTAGAATCAAATTTATTTCACTTTAAAACATCTATATAAAACAACCATATAAATATCATACATACAACCGTATATCCAAAACAAGTATATATACAACCATAAAAAATGTTATATAAAAATATATACATCCAAATAAAATAAAACTCTATATGCTAAGCCACATATCATAGACCAGCAGTAGATTAAAAAATTAAGTTAGCAAACTAATTATTTACTAAATGTTAAAAATATATTGACGAAAAATAATATAAAACAATACCGATCATAGGAGGACACCCATCATCATCGTCGGTGGAGTCATGATTATAGGCATCAGCAGGAATATTGAAAGTTAGTGGGAGAGACATAAGGCGACATAACTCATCGAGCTTCGTCCTAAATGCTGCAAGCTGAGACAAAAGCTCAGCATTGGCCCACCATAGGTCCTCTATATATCTCCTCCTCATGTCTTCTCTCAGTCTCAGCATGTCTCCTCCCCGTCTTATGCAGACGAGAATCGCAAGAAACATATACTGCTCTATAGAAGCTGGGGGCCACAACCTCATATCCCATCCCCGTAATATAGCAGGGTATCCTCCTAAGCACCTCATCATAGATATCATCATCTGTGGGTTGGGTAGAGCCCTCAGCGATAGGCTGTGATTGTATCTCCATCATTCGCTCCTAATTAAAGAAAAAAATAAATATAATCAAAAATCTAAACTTCATAATGAAATTAAAATATAAAACTTAATCAATTAATACTCATATGCCTCTCCTTAGTCCCAAGAAGCCACTCTCCTATCGCCCGACGATGGATCTTTTGGTAGACATCAATTTGCCCGAGCAGCTATCCTATCTCGATGTTCCTCTAAAATTTATTAATGTAAGTACACAGACACAGACATATTCTAAAAAATTATTTAAGATGTATGTATATATACTTACCAGCTCATACGATACTATGCAAATGATTTCGATCTATCATAATGCATCACCATGAGCCTCGATTGGCTCTATGAAGCCTTTTCGCACAAGGCCTAATAAGCAAATACATTCAAGATATTAGTAGATATATTACAATACCATATCAATTTAATAATCCATATTTTTATTATATATAATAGTTATACCCAGTATAAAACACTCCTGTATGGTGTCTCATGTGTTGCCGCCACCCTACATGCATGGAAGACCTTCTTCTAGTGGCTATGGAGCTCATATCTGAACTCCCTAAGCAACCTCTCCATATGCTTAAGGATAGGTTCTCATACGTGCTGAGTATCAATCTTCTCGATATCAAAGTCATGCTGCACAAATAACGTATAATATATAAGATTTTAAAAAAAATAAAAATTAAATAATTATTAAATAAATATAAATAAATAAAAGAATCTATATTTAAAAAATATAATATAATTTATATTTAGTTACCTACAAATAGTCAAGTAGGATCTGTTGCTGTGGCCTCACAACTCTGCGCCAGTCGAATAGCGTTCGGAGAGCGTATGATCGGATAATAATGCCAACCTCACATATATACGGATTCCTTATGTAATGCTCAAGTGGCATAATATATCCTGATCAGATGACAATCATCATCCTCTTCTTGGGACGTGCCCTCCTCCACTCCTCTAGCTTCTCATTTTCTTCCACTAATGGGACGAGCATTAACCTTAAAAATAGATAATGCAGATTCAATATCAACCCATTTTCTATCTGTATTGTGCTCTTCATGATTGAATCATATTTCTACATCATCAAGGTATATCGAATAGAATGTAAGACACTATATAAAAATATAAGCTTCCGTAATTGATCCTTCCAGATGTATCTTATTTTGTACATATTGTTTCAACTTATGCAAGAATCTGCATATATAAAATCATAAAAATAAATATAAAATATGCAAATTAAAATTATAATGGTTGTAAATTAAATAAAAAAAATAATTTTTTTATAATATTATTACCGCTCAATAGGATACATTTATCGGTACTGAACTGGCTCGATAAGCAAAGCCTTTCTTGGAAGGTGAACCATCAAGTGTACCATAATATTAAAAAATGATGGTAAAATTTTTTTTTCGAGTTTACACAGCAATAGGGCAATGTCTGATTGAAGCTTCTCAAGTATATCAACTTGAAGTTTTCAATAATATAATTCTCAAAAGAAATACCCAATTTAATAAGTGCATTCTATACCTCTAGGGTGGAAAAGCTACGCATCACAATGGGTATAAGCCACTACAACATAATATAAGAGTCATGACTCTTCATATTCAAGATACTGCTGTATTTCAAGTTTACACGGCTTGAAATGTTAGAGATAACATCATCAAAAAATTTTATGATTTTTAACCATTCACAAAAACTTTTTTTCTTATGTCCATGCAATATATAACTTATAGTTGGCATTAAAAATTTTCCACCATCATCGGGCACCAAGTGCAACTTATGCTATAGTCCCATACTTTTCAAGTCTAGCCAAGAGTTTGGATATCCTTTATATTTTTCTTGATGTTAAGAAGTATCCCAATAACATTATCACAAATATTTTTCTCAATGTACATGACATCTAAATTATGATAATGTAGGAGATGTTGCCAAAAAGGTAATTCAAAAAATATACTTTTCTTCATTCAGTTCAACTTTGATTTATTTTGCTTTCACTTGTGACTCCCAGAAACTTTACCAAATTTGACACTACCAATGGCCTCTAGTTATGCCACTATGTCATCTTTGCTCATCACATAAGGTGGCCCATGCATCTCTAACTTTTTATTAAAGCATCAATTCTAACAAATTCTCCAAGAATGATGAGATGGTAAAAATCTATGATGATCCATATAGGCAATTTTTCTTCCATGCTTTAGTCAATGGAGTAGCTATCACCATTGCAAATTGAATATGCCAAATATCCTTTTGTGCTCCATCCAGATAGCTTGTCATATGTCCAAAAATTATTAGTTATCCATATTATCATCACATGCAATCAAAAATTTTTTATATCAAATCATATGTTACAACACCAATCTTCCAAAATTCTCTCAGTTCATCAATTAAGGATCGCAAATAAATATCTATCTCATTACCAGGAGCTACAGATCCAGAAATAAGCAATGATAAAACTATAAATAGCTCTTTCATATATTTTCATGGTGCAACATTATACGATATTAGCATAATCGGCCACATGCTGTAAGCATTGCTTATGGTCCCAAATGAATTGAAACCATCAGATGCTAGGCCAAAATGAATGTTGCATAGATCACTAGCAAAATGAAGATATTATTTATCAAATTTTCTTCAAACTGTAGAGTCTACTGGATGACTAATGATATTATCCTCAGAAATTCTCATCTCATGATGCCATCTTATCGCCTCGGCAGTCCTTCATGATGGATAAAGTTTCTAAAGTTTTGGTGTTAATGAAAAGTATCTCAAAATCTTGTGAGGCCACTTCACATCTCTTTTGGAATCTTCAGCATACCTTAACTCAGCACATTTCGGGCAACAATACAAGTGTTGATGCTCTTTATAAAATAATGCATAATTGTTCTTGTATGCATATATTGGTGTATAACCCAATCCAAGTTTACACATATACTTTTTTTCCTCTGAATATGTTTTTAAAAATTTTTTACCATCCGATAATGCCTCCTTGATTAAGTTCAATATAAAGTCAAAATACTTTTGACTCCAACTAAGCATGATTTACCATGAAGAAGCTTTATCAAGTACTCAAGCATCGAGAACTTTTTATAATTCGGATACAGTAGCTCCTTGGCATATCTCATGAGTTTTTCAAAATGCCCATCATTTATATTATCCATACTGTTAGGAGAGTTGTCAAAATGTGTCCCTTCATATAAATTATCTAACATCTTATTGATGCTAATTGATTCAAGTTGTTGACCCATATATTGGTCTCTTATGTTAGTAGGTCTACATTTTTCATGTAAATCCCAAATAATATACTTTGAGTCCATATCCTAATTTAACAAGTGCTCTAATATTATATCTATAGGCTAGAAGTAATTATTGTGATATCTCCGACAAGGATATTTGATTCTATTAAGATCATCAACTCTTTCTCTTGCAAATCTTATAAAATTTCTAACATCTTATCGATATTTAGGTAAGATGATAGAGCGAGCATTCATCTAACTCTTGTCGATATTTTTCATCTATCTATGAGAAATATTTATCATTAAAGTATATATCATTAGTAAGGATTTAAAAATATATGGTCCTATCCATTTCCAATAGCTGTGGCCTTATCCCTTTCAAAAGAGCAATAATCTTATTATTGTTATTAGTCAATATTTTATTCTATTATTATAAAAAATTAGGTAGCATCACTTCATGGTTCTCCAAGTATAAAATATGAATACGGTGTCTATACACCCTATCCAATATATACTTGGAGAATAGAGGAGAGATAACTACTAAATACTATGTAACGAAACAAAATATTGACTAATAATAATAATAAAATTAAAGTTTTTTCATAATGTCAAAAAATGGGACATCCAAGAGTTTATCCCAATTTTGGATGAAAATCTATGGCTCAATGTAATTTAGCCACCATCTCTAAACATACATTCAGGGATGGATTACTAATTTATCAAAAAAGGAAAACTCTACATTTTGGTAGAGTTTCCTCTAAAATATGAATATTTTCATATTAAACTATAAAATTAAGTAGGGATTAAACAGTAACACAAAAAATTTATGCAATAAATTTCATAATAGGGACTAAACTGTAAATAATTAAGGACTGAGATCAAATATTATAATCTATAGGGTTTAAAATGTAAAAGTGCATATAACCTAATGAAGCAAATTGAGTTCAGATTTTTGGTTGAAATCCAAAATTTGAAACCCGTTAAAAGGTCTCCTTCCACCCCACGCGGCACCCATTTGGCCCTAAAAATGGGCCAAACCCCATGGGTTAGCTCATTTGGCCCATTGGTTGGGCCAGCCCAGCCCATTTAGCCCATGGGCTGGGCTCTCCTATCAGTGCCCCTCTCACCCCATTCAAAATTATTTTTTTAAAAATAATATTTTATCATTATTTTAAATATCTAATTATTTTTATTACAAAAAATATTTTTTAAATATTATTAAATATTTTTTATTTTATTATTTTTTCAATACTTATTATTATTATTATTAAATTAATATTTTTTTAAAAAAATATTTTTTAAAAAATAATTCTTTTATTTTTCCCTTCCTCCTTTCCTTACATGCCACAACCTCGGTCGCTCCACCTCCGGCCCCCGACCGTCCACCCTCGGTCCCAGTAAGTGTCCCTACCCCCTCAGGCCCCGACGGTCCACCCTCAACCCCCCGGCTATCCACCCCCAGCCCCGACGATCGTCCGCTATCCCCCCGAGCCCTGGCGGTCCACCACCAACCTCCATGCGACTAGCCCCCTTCCCCTCCTACAAACCTCAGTGGCCGTCTGTAGGAACACAAAACCCCCCACCCCCCGTTGCACCCCTCCTACCTTGCTGGCCCCAACTGCTCCAAAATGCCTAAATTCGGGCCTGCTTCCAATCGCACACCCCACCCTGGCCCGTGGTGCCCCTTCGCCACACCCCATGGGTCTGTGCCCGTCACCACCACCCCCCACCCCGCCCCACCCCCACCAAACACCCCCTCCCTCTTTTCCTCCCTTACTCGGGCACCCAACCCCCCCCCCCCCCCAAAAACACCCTAGCTCCTCCCTTCCCCATGAAGCCAAAAAAAAAAGCATTTACCTTTTCGAGGTGGCAGTGCTGCAGTGACGGCGATAATGGTAGCAACAATAGCAGCAGTGGAGGCAGTGATGGTAATAGCGGTGACGAAGGTGATGACAACTGACGGAGAGAGTGGCGACGGTCGAGGGAGAGGAATGAAAAGAGGGATCAAAATAGCCTAGGGCGGGAATGGGTTCGGAGGAAATAGGAGGGCGGGGATGGGAGACGAAAATGCACGAAGGGATCAGATGGGTTTGGGTTAGTTTTATTTTCAAATATTTATCAATACAAAATTAACATCAGCAAAAACATAATTACTGACACAAATATTAACATTAGTAAAAAAAAATATTTATCTATGCTATATTAATGTCGATGAATATTTAACTAAAATAAAAAATTAATAAAAAATAAAATATTTTACCGATGCTAACTTAGCATAAAAAATTATCATAATTACCTATGCAAAAAGTAAACATAGACAATTAGGCTTATTGCCCACACAAATTTTACATTAGCAAATGTTTTTCTTTTTATTTAATTTTTTATTTTTCATAAACAAGATATTTACCTATGCTATATTAGAGTCAAAAAATACTTTACTAAAATTAAAAAAATTAATTAAAAAATATTTATCGATGCAAAATTTTATCGATAATAATCATAATTTCCTATATTTTAGTTTTATGTATGTAATTATTCTTATTACCGACGTTAACTTAGCATCAATAAATATTTTTACTTTTTATTAAATTTTTTATTTTCATAAAATATTTTTTGATTCTATGTTAGCATTGGCAATAAGCATAATTACCTATGCAAGATAAAAGCATAGGAAATTAGGGTTATTGCCTATACAAATTTTGCATCGATAATTTTTTTAATTAATTATTTTTATTTTTATAAATAATTTATTATTATCTAAATAATTTATCGATATAATTTTAGAATTTAAAATCCATCTTCACCATTCATTATCTAAATAATTATCGTTAGAGCATCATCACCAAAATTTGCTTCAATTCGGTAGCCCTAACTATGTCGATTAATAAAATTCAATTTTAATAACTACGAATGACCACATGATGATCTGATAGATAGAGACCATTTATAGATCCAAAAATTTATAGCAATAATTTTGATGGTATTTATGTTAGATATGTGTGTCCTAGAAGCCAGAATTGGCTGACACTTATAATACACTTCTAGAGATAAAATTATAATTTTAATTATAAATAATAAAATAAATTATTTTATATCATAAATATATTTTTAGTATCTATGATACATCCTTTGAGTTAATAGTAATGATAATTTATATTTTTAAGAGTTGAAAATTTAGGACATGAATTTTTGTTATTAACTCATAAAATACTTCCAACCGTAGGATCATCATGAGGATGGTGATTGATCCAAAAAGTTGGTGTATAATCGCTTCTTTATAATAGATGAGTCTTGGGTCTATGGTGTAGAGACACTAGAGCAAGAGTACAGGTATTCATTAAAGAATGAGGGCACTGAGCGTGACCATCTCGAGCAGTCATAAGGAAGTCTACCTTCTCGTTAATGACTGGCTTGAAACTACAGTGGTGTGTCTGGTTCTTTGATCTAAGGTGCATCGACAGTTCACCTTGAGGTGACTACACCATGACTCGATCTTCTAGCCATTCGGAACCCTTATGTGTATGTTGGCTATAGCATGTTCATTGTAGGAATTGGATTGCACCAAGAGAAAATCTATCTATCTCGATAGATGAGGAGCAGCCCTATGATGATCATGAGAATCAAGTCCATATACCCATGGCCATGGCAAGTGAAATAATAGAAAGAGTTTCTATTAAGATTTTCACATCGAACTTGAATCAAATGATTAAATTATATGATAGAAATTAGGGTTTGACGAGTTCACCTTAACCCTAATTTGATCAGGAGCTCAAGATAGAAGAACTTAATCACACAGGTAGCTACACCAAGAGATTCATTTTCTATTTTGATGGGTTGCCATCATATACTGCTAGGTATCACTGGTAGATTTTCAGAGCAATTAGAATGATTTAGATGATCGATCATTCTAGTTGTCTGAATCAGAAGAGTTCTGATCCATCGGAAGATATTTCGATGATGTCGATGATAAAGATCACGATATATCCCATTACCATATAGAACTGAATCTAACTAGGTCACATAAATAAGGGTTAGGATCTGGATATTATTAATTGGACTAATTCAGTTTAACTAATTTAAATTAGATTCAATTAGGTTCAAAAAAATCATGCTAGCACACGATTGAGCCTAATGTTCTTCTTTTACTATTATTAAAAGTTATCTCGACTGAGCCAAATATATTTATGCTCACTTAGGTACCTTTATCTGATCTGACTGGAGCTTGTCTAGGTCAGAAAAAGATTATCTTAATTTATGAGATAAATTGAAGATAATACCTACCATTTTCCATCATCTATCAATTCTTGTCTTTTGACTTTGGTCAAGTGTTGATCTTTGACACTTAGACATCTGCCCACGTGTCATGCACCCATAGAAGAGTAGATAGGTTCTTGTCCCCTCTACTAAAAAATAAAAAGGAGGGGGTACATGCCTAGGAAGGCATGCGCCCAAGGATAGGGATGCCTGGAGTCCCATACAGATGGGACTCTAGGTTGCTTCTTGGAATCAACTTAGGAGGCGCCAAGGGACTCTGCTTTGACCAATCTTGGCGCCACCTAAGGATGATTTAAGGAGGCTCTCATCTGATTGGATCAGGTGATGTCATTCCACCAATTAGATTTAGATCTAATTGCACGAAGTGACATGATTGGTCGGGATGATGTGGCACTGCATGGCATAGCAGGGTCTATATAAATCCTATCTGCACGTAGCTTTCAAGAAGATAACCCATAGCCCATGCCACAAGGCTTCCCCTCTCCCTCCTCCATGCCATCTTCTGGTCCTCTCTCTCCTCTTTACACCCAAGGAGGTTTGGGCTCCAGTTTGATGCAATCCAAGCAAGAGAAAGGTGACGAGAAAGGAAGAAGGCAATACTATTGCAAAAGATGATTTCGAATCTTCAGAAGGAGTTTTGAAGATCCTCTAAATCAGATCCAGATCTGATATTTGGAGAGATGATAAAGAAGGAAAAGATCTCTAAATTCAGTCTGAGTGGATATCGGTAGAGGTCAGGTACTCGCATGGCTAGATCTAGAATCTCAGATAATCAGTAGGATCATCACAGGATAATCTGATTATCCAACAAAAGGTATAAATTAAATTAGATTTAATTTTTTTTATTTTATTTTATTAGATATATAAAATTAAATCTAAAATATCTCAGATCTGATATGGATTCAAAAGAAAAATTTTAAAATATCTCTCTTGATCTAATCAGATCTGAACGAACCTAATCCAAAAAATCTAAATTTTTCCTTCAACTGGTATCAGAGCCAAATTTTAATAAATTATTTAGATCTAATTTAAATTTATTTTTGATCTAATAATTAGGTGATTTCAGATATCACATGATATGTGATTAGATCTAAAATCAAAAAAAATAAAATTAAATAATTTAGATCTAAGTTTTATAAGATGCATGACTAGCTATAAAATAAAATTATTCTATATATAGTCTTATATGTTCATAATTTAATTTGATTAAGTTATAATTTTAGATTTATTTATTTACTATTTTTTGATGTTATAAATATTATAATAAGATCTAAAAAATAGTAAATAAAATTATTTAATTTTTGGATCATATGAGATATGATGAATGCATGTTTAGACTAGTTGTAGAATTATTCTACATAATTATCTAGATTAGAATTTATTTTGATGTGATCAATTTAAATCTAATTTTTTAGATAATTATGAAATAATTTAGATATAAAAATATGCATAATATATGATAAGTACCATAAATTCATCAATAAAAGTATTAATTTATCAATTAATTTATATTAATTTTTAATAATTAATAATTAATTTATATATATTTTTAAGAAATTAATATTTTTATTAATTAAAAAATTAATTAAAAATAATAAAATTTTATAATCAATAGAAAGAGCTCATTTTTTTTATCACAATGAAATAAGTTTTGAGCAAAACAAAGCTAAAACGGAGAGGACATGAATTTTTAAAGATAAAAGAAAAAAATTAAATAAAAAAAAGAAAATGGCTCAACCGGCTCAAGCCAGTGCGCCAAGCCAACTATGCAAGCCGACTCAACCATGAAAGCCATCAGTTGGTCCACGAGCTAGGTGCAGACCATCAGCTCAGCAGAAATCGGCAAATCATGGAGCGACATGTAGTGGACTTAGACCCTTAAAGGATTCACAGAAAATCTATCGCGGCTCACAGGGCATTTTGGACTTTTCACTTGGAAATAGGAGATGTTGATTAGTTGCGGTGTATGGTGTAGTCGATCCACGCAGTCCATGGGAACAGTAAAGGTGCGATCGGATGGATCCGGTTGATTGCGGTTAAGATCGGATAGTGGTGGTTATTTTCAGATTTGATTGGAATTCCGTCAGCGATCTGGTGCAATCCAACGGCCAAAAAATCAGCTGGTGAAGATCCAATGGTCTAGGATGCTCCCGACGTGATTAAAATATAAGAACTCGATCTGATGGCCAGATTTTCTCCTGATTAACTCAATCGGATGGCCAGAATTTAATCCGATCCAATTTGAGTCGATACACATCCAATTTTGATGATTTTTGATCCGTTGGATTTCTATCAATGGCCAGATTTCATTCAGAGTAGCAGAATTCATTCAAAACTCCTTTTAATTCAATTTTTACTTAGATTTTTTCATATTTTGACGATCAAAGAGCTCCTTAGTCCCATATTGCCTAGAAGAAAACTCTTCAGCCCTCCTAGTTTTATAAAAAGGACCCCAGGGCTCTAGAAATTGACGTCTTCAATCAAGGTGAAGCTTTGGTATAGGATAGAGTCATGTTTTGGATCAGAGGCTGCTTCAAAGCAATGGGTGCCAAGAAGAAGAGCTGGACTTCTACACCATCTTTCTGCCAATACCGATCCAAGATCAGAGATCAGCCTGTTTTAATTTTTTTTTATGTATTTAAATTATAAATTTTTTAATTAATGTAATATTTAATTTTATGCTTTTTATTTTTATTATAATTTAATTTTTATACTTTAATTATTATTTTTTATTTTATTGCAAGTAGATGCTAAGATCTAACTAGTAGATCTTAGTACCAAGTTTAAATTTTTGCATCCTTTTAATTTTCGTTTCCGACTTTACCTTTGATTCCAAAACTCAAATTCTTTTTTTTTTTTTCAAAGATCAAAGATTTCAAATCTAAAATACTACATTTTCTATGGATTCGATCTGACTCACTGCTATCTATGTATTTTTAATTATTTTAAGAAGTTGGATTAAACTAATAAACTTGGTGTCTTAATGACAACATCGCATTCTTCTATCAAGTTTTTGACATCGATGCCGGAGAATGAATAGATGCTATTTTTTTATTTTTTTTATATATTAATTATAAATATTTTTTAAAATATTGCTTACTAGCTTTTTATTTATTTATTTTATAGAAAAAAAAGAAAAAAAAAGGAAAAAGAAAGAAATCATCTAATCTTGGTGAGATCAATACTAACTCTAGTCCTCTTTTTATTTATTTATTTACTTTATTTTTAGATTAATTTAAAAAATATTCATTTAAATCTAATTAAAAGTCTCATAATAAGATTAGAAATTCTAACTATTTAGAGCATGCATCATATTAGTTTTATTTTTTCTGATGATTGTTGGAGGCAAGGTAAGCCTTTTAGAATTTAATTAGTTGCATACATCTAGTTTAAATTGCATAGAACTCTTTGATTGAAATTTTTTTTTTACATATCATATTAAACCAAATTAAGGGCAATACCTAATTAAATAAGATAAGGTGGGGATTTGATCATCCTTTCTTAGCCCACAAACAATCAACCAGCATCCTGCATTGACCTAAGTCTTTAATTTTAAAATCAATTAGACATCAGCCCTAGGAACTCGAGCTCAATAGGACAAGGAACCCTAAGAGTTGAATCAAGTTAGGGTTAGTCAATTTGACTGGTGTTTAGAAAAATGGTTCAGGAACGACTGAATCCGAAGGAAGATGGTTTCTAATTGATTCTGTTTGCTTACCTAATCAAGCATAATTGATATCTATGGCAAGCAACGGAGGAACTCCTACCGATCTTATACTTATCTGGCCAGTTGATTGGCTGATCTTACACTTAGAGGGCTTGAAGGTGCCATGGCAGTTAGGAGCTATCTAGATCTAGGATGACCATGTCAGGATTGATTGATCAACTTGATTGCTAACCAACATCAAATCTAATTAAACCTAATTCTTCTCTCTCTTCTTAGTTCTAAGACTCCTTAGGACCTCTTGTTTAGAACTTTTCTTTTTTTCTTCTTCTTTCTCCTCTAAAAATAAAATAAAATAAAATAAAATAAAAATTAAATTAAACTAACTAAAAAAGTATTAAAAATGATAATTAAATTAAATTAAATTAAATTAAAATTAATAAATAAAATAATTAAAAAAAATTAATTTTTAATATAATAAAATAATAAAAAAATATAAAAGATATTCTAAAAAAATTTTTGAACCATACGTTAGGGTTGCACTAGTGCATGCACGATAGAAAATCGCTTTATCTGATTTAGTTGAACCCAACCATAAAATTAAAAGACTGAATTATATTAAACTTAATAACCAAATGACTGAAAATTTTAGAGAACCACCTAAGCAGATGATGGAATACTTTATTTCTTCCACCTATAACCCATCGACTTGTATTCAATTATCTAAAATTCATGCTATCCACTATGAGATCAAGCTGACTATAATTCTGATGCTTCTATCTTTCTATAGGAACACCAATGAAGATCCTTATAAACATCTGAATAAATTCTTAGAAATCTGTTCTATGGTGAAAATTTAAAATTTAACTAATGATGCCCTCAGACTAATTTTATTTCCCTTATCATTAAAAGACAAAGCCAAGTATTGGCTTGGCACAATAAGGAGACCAATTAAAATTTGGGCTGATTTGCAAAGTAAATTTCTTAAAATATTTTACCCTATAGGTTGAACTAATACTATGAGGTGAGCTATCACTGGATTCGCTCAGCTTCCAGGAGAATAGATTCATGAGTCATGGGAGAGACTTAAGAAACTTCTTAGAAAATGCCCACGTCATGGTCTATCTAAGTGGCAAATAGTTATAGCTTTCTATGAGGATTTAGGAGACCAATACAGATAGATGGTAGATGCATCCTGTGAAGGTGCATTCATGAACAAGAGTGAGGACAAAGCCTATACCTTATTTAAAATCCTGAGTGAAAACTCAATTAATCATGCTTCGTTATCTTTCTACCAAACCTGGGTAGGGATCCATGAATTTAAATATCTAGAATCTAGTCCTAAGACTGATTCAAATTTGATAAATAAAGTAGACTTTCTTTCTCAGAAATTAGATCAAGTCCTAATCCTAGGTCAACAATCTCCTGCACAATTCACATCATCTTCTAATTATTAGGAGATTTGTTCAATCTGTGCTAGCCCAACCCATCATATGAAGGAATGTCCTACGACTGTACAGTTTCCACTTTTTATCCAAGAACAAGTCCAAGCTGCTAAAGGCTACTCCAAATCGGTTAATGATCCATTTTCAAATTCATATAACTCTGGCTGGAGAAACCATTCCAATTTTTCTTGGAAATTACAACAAACACAGGCTCAGACCCAAACTCCATCAGTGCAAAATTATCAGAATAGACCTCAATACCAGAACTATGCTTATAAGAGAGGTCAACCTAGTAAGCCTTTCCAGCCACCACATCATAATCAGCCCTCATACCCACCTTCTCAACAGACCAATCTAGCTGATGATAGATTTAACCAACTTCAACAATTGATTCTAACTCAACAGCAATCTATCGTCAGGCTAGAAGCTCAAATTGGACAACTAGCTGAATCTAACATGAGGAGAGAACTAGGTCAATTATCGAGCCTACCAATTTCAAACAATCCACCTAATGTTCACCAACTATCTAGACCAAGTTATCAATTTAATGTCTCCCTTAAGAATCCTAAATCTGAGAATACCAAAGTAATTTTTAAATTTAAAAGCTATAGAATTCTTATGGACCCATACCAAGATCAGGTGAGAGAAGATAGTACTGATGCTAGCCAAAATAAAAATTTAGAGGAACAGGTTAGTACTGAGACTAACCACATAGAAGAATCCGAGCCAGGAACTAGTACTGATGATGGTTTCAGTTTAAATGAGATAGACATAGGGAAAAAGAGAATAGATAATTTATCCAAGACTTATAAACCTAATGTCCTATTTTCTTCAACCCTAGAAGTCGGATCCTGGTACAAAAATCAAGAGGCATGTAATGAAATATCAATGGAGTTGTTTAAACAAAATCATACTAATTTACCTCCAAAATTAAAACTGCCTTTAGTCATCATTCCAGCATCCATTGAATCAAACTTAACTCTTAATACAAAAACTCCATTATGAGCATTTTAGAAGAACAAATAGGAGAAATTCTTAATAAACATGGGACTGAGAATGGGGTCACAAATTATGTTTTTCTAATTAATAATGAATATATCAATAATGGGATTATAAATCAACTTTCTAAGATTGGTAATCCAAAATCATTGAAATTTATCAATCCAGTATTTGACATAGAATAGTAAGTTGCATTGTGTTTGGCTGAAGACGGTAAACTTAGCACTTGTTGGGAGGCAACCCAATATTTAATTTTTTTTAGTTTAATTTATCTTTTTATTTTTTTTTTTTTTAGGATAATTTGAATAAGTTGGAGGAAGAACTTAAATTTTCAAAGGCATGTACTAGATCAAAAATATAGTTAGATATTTTTTTTCATGTTCTTTATTACACCCTTTATTTTTTCTTCTTCATTGAGGATAATGTCGATTAAGTTAGGAGGAGAGAAAAATAAAAATTTTAAAATTTTAAGTCCTCGAGAAAGTTAGTATTTAGTATTTAAACACCTGATTATACTTAAGAATCAAATTAAACTAAGTATTTCTAAAAAAAATTGATACATAGATCAGAGAATCTATGAGATATTGAGGAATCAAGTATTAAGAAAATTTAATAAAGAATTAAATCTAGAACATAAAAAGTTTTTTCTTGAGTATTTTTAATTTTTTCTACTAGCATCAAAGAAAAGTCTACTTTTTATGGGCTTGTGTAGGATAACTATACATTTTTTCATATAAATTTTTTTTTAATAAAATAGTTTTCAAGTACTTCTCACTAAGTAATCGGGCCTTTTTTTTTGAGCAAGCATTGAGTTTCGCATCAAACGATGGAAAGGGCAAAGAAGCTCGTTGTAAAGTTAGTCTTAACTCGTAGCCTATTTGATTCGAGCTAGTAAGCCCAAGGGATATTCTATACCTAGTGCCCTAAAGTCAACTGGTTTGGAAGTCATTAGCCCAAGACTCACTATATGGATCAAATAGAAAGCTTAAGGGGTTAAGACACTCTATAGTGGTACAATATTAAAAAAATTAAAAAAAAATGGTTTTCCACCGAGTAATCGAGTCTCGTTGCCTAAGTAAGCAATAATATTCGCATCAAAAAGTGGGTAATTTAAAAATAAAAATTAATAAATGAAGGATGAAAGTAGCAATACACTTGCCTATATGAAAGTTTAGACAAATCAGAGATAAAGATGGGATAATTTAGAAAAAATTCAAAAAAATTTAATATTCTTTACTTAATTTTTCTATTGATAAGTATTAATATCCCAATGATATGTCTTACTTAAGCTCTACTGAATATCAATGGCCATTTTAAAAACTGCTTAGACAAAATTCGAAACTCTAAAGTTAAAAAAAATTTAAAACTAAATTCTTTCTTTACTTAAGGATGGGCAAAACTTAAGTTGAAGGGTGTGATAAGTATCATAAATTCATCAATAAAAGTATTAATTTATTAATTAATTTATATTAATTTTTAAAAATTAATGATCAATTTATATATATTTTTAAGAAATTAATATTTTTATTAATTAAAAAATTAATTAAAAAATAATAAAAATTAAAAATAAAATTTAATAATCAATAGAAAGAATTCATTTTTTTGATCACTATGAAATAAGCTTCGAGCAAAATTGAGCTAAAATGGAGAAGATATGAATTTTTAAATATAAAAAAAATTAAATAAAAAAAGGAAAATGGCCCAACTAGCTCAAGCCGATGCATCAAACCAGCCATGCAAGCCGACTCAATCGCAGAAGCCATCAGTCGGTCCATGAGCCAGGCGTGGACTGCCAACTCAGCAAAAATCGATGAATCATGGAGCGACACGTGGTGGACCTAGATCCTTAAAGGGTTCATAGAAAATCTATCACAGCTCACAGGACATTTTGGACTTTTCACTCAGTGACAGAAGATGCTGATTAGTTGTGGTGTATGGTGCAGCCAGTCCATGTGGTCTATGGGAACAGTAAAGGCATGATCAGATGGATCTGGTTGATTGCGATCAAGATCGGACGGCGGTGGTTATTTTTGAGTTTGATTCGAATTCCATCAGCGATCTAAAGTGATCCGATGGCCAGAAAATCAGCCGATGAAGATCCAACAGTCTAGAAAGCTTCCAACTTGATTAAAACATCCAGAACTTGATCTGATGATCAGATTTTCTTTTGATTAACTTAATCGAACGGCTAGAATTTAATCCAACCTGATTTGAGATAATACGCATCCGATTTTGATGATTTTTGATCCGTTGGATTTCTATCAATGGTTAGATTTCATCTAGAGTAGTAGAATTTATTCAAGACTCCTTTTAATCTAATTTTACTTAAATTTCTTCATATTTTGATGATCAAAGAGCTCCTTAGTCCCACATTGTCCAGAAGAAAACTCTCCAGCCCTCCTAGCTCAATAAAAAAGATCCCAGGCCTCTAGAAATCGACATCTTCGATCAAGGTGAAGCTTTGGTATAGGATAGAGCTACATTTTGGATCAGAAGCTACTTCAAAATAATAGATGTCGAGAAGAAGAGCTGGGCTTCTACACCATCTTTCTACCAATACCGATCCAAGATCAGAGATCAGCCTATTTTAATTTTTTTTATATATTTAAATTATAAACTTTTTAATTAATATAATATTTATTTTTATGCTCTTTATTTTTATTATAATTTAATTTTTATATTTTAATTATTATTTTTTTATTTTATTTCAAGTAGATGCTAAGATCTAACTAGTAGATCTTAGTACCAAGTTTAAATTTCTACACCCTTTTAATTTTCGTTTCTGACTTTACTTTTGATTCCAAAACTCAAATCTTTTTCTTTTTTTTTCAAAAATTAAAGATTTCAAATCTAAAACACTATCTTTTCTGTGGATTTGATCCGACTCACTACTATCTACGTATTTTTAATTATTTTAAAAAGTTGGATTAAACTGATAAACATGGTGTCTTAACGACAACATCGCATTCTTATCAATATGATACATGAGATGTATGCAAAATATGTTTTAAGTTAGATCAATTTTTATATAAGATATATGATGTAGATCTAACTAGTTTTGTAGTTCTATATTTTTTATTAAGGCATTCTCCTTGGCCGTCTGGTCATAAGAATAAAGTAGAATTTAAATGCCCTCTCCTCCCATTCGATGGGGTATTCTTATGATGTGTAGGGGTGCTGCGCGTTTGTCCTTAATGAAAAATGAAGAACTTATTTTCTGCAAAATCCTAGATCCCAAAATCTTAGAATTTTATTTACATATTTTATTTGTGAATCCTAAACTTAATTAAAAATTAAGATTATGAAATATATGTTAGGTCTAAAATTAAGAATTTAAGATCTAAGACATATTCATAAAATTAGATTCGGGCTTGGGTAGCTCAATTAGGTGTAAGCGATTGATCAAATCAAATCAAAAGTTGGTTAGATGGGATCAACAGTGCTTAAAATTGACCAACCTAATAGTATTAAGTCTAGGTCAAGATCGAGTCACGTGAGTGATCGATCAAGCTAAGACCTAATTAGGCTCAGTGCTTAGAGTCTGAATTGTAGGCTAATCCAATTGGTTCTAATTCAATAATTTGGTGTCTAAGGTAAGTTTGGTAGATACGATTCCGACTGATTTTTAATTAGGAGCTACTCGACTCGAATGCATTCTTATCGAGTTAATGGCATATCCCTTCCATCGATCTCACTTACCTGGCCATATTTGTTGGCTCAGTCTTGATCTGAGGTGGTCAATAATAATCCTGAGCTAACCCATGCCACTAGGTTAGTCATAATTGGTTATGACTATGTCAAGTCTAGTTTAATGAGACCTAAATCAAATCTTTCCCTAAGAAAAGATTAAGTCTAAGGTCTTCCACCATTGTAGATGTGCGGGCCCTTTTCCCGGGGTTGATTGTTCTCGGCTGGTTACAGTGGATTCAGTTGCATCAAAAAGATGCAACCATGTCTATTAGGCATTGGATGCTATGGGCTGGAGGATGAGTTGGGCTCAATATTTTGGATACGGTGAGAGACTCAATTAGGAAATCCAATCTGTGCAAATGGTGGGTCTGACTTAACTAAGGAGTGGATCAATATTTTGGATATGGTGAGATTCATGAATTAGAGACCAAGTTTGGGTGCACCATGATTAGAGAATCATTGAACAAGAGTTGTTCACTCATTGGCTAACCCATCACCAATAACTGTTAGGTGAGGTGATGAGTCAGTTGGTGAGACCGCACCACCCACTAGAAATCATTAATCATGAAGATTTTTGCATCTCTACAGAGGAAGTGTAGGGATCCAAGAAAATAGTGGAGCTAATTTATTTAAAAATAAAATTTCTAAATAAATTGGTCAAGTCTTAATTACAATATCTAACTAGAAACTTTGACTCTCTACAGAAAAATGTCTGCGTCCAACCCACTAGCACGTATCCTGGACACCCATAGACTGACCGGAACCCAATTATACAAGGATTGGCTCTAAAACTTCAAAATTATTTTGGGATTTTGAGAAGTTAACTCATGTTTTGGACCAGGACCCTCCACCTTACCAGCTCGTCCATCCACTGAACAGAGAGCATCTCTTGAAAAATGGATGGACGAAGATAATAAGGCCAGATACTACATGTTGGGCTCGATGTCTGATGAGCTTCAGCGCCAACATGAAGATATCAGGACTGCTCACCAAATGTTGGCTCACCTACAAGAGATGTTTGGTGAACAGAGTCGCGCAGCCAAGTATCAAGTCACTAAATGACTTTTTCAAGGCTAAGATGCACGTGATGGGCAGTCAGTCCAAGATCATTGTCTGATGATGATCAAGGACATTTGGAAGAGCTTGAGAAGCTCGGAGTGAAGTTGGACTTGGATCTGCAGAATGATATAATTCTACAATCCTTGACTGATGCATATGGGCAGTTCATCATGAACTATCATATGCATAAACTTCAAAATTCCTGGCCGAACTTATGAACATGCTGGTTACCTGCTGAGCTTTCTATGAAAGGTTCTAAAGGCTCAGTTGCTTGCTATGGAATGGACTTCTTCCAAAGAGAAAGTCTTTTGGAAAGAAGAAGAAGTCTGTGAAAAAGTAGAAGGTGGAAGGAGAAAAGAAGAAAAAGGCAAAGCAGAAGAAGAAGACCGCTGATAAAGAAAAATATTTTTATTGCAATAATGACGGCCACTGGAAGCGAAACTATCCTACTTACCTGGCCACCCTGAAGAATAAGAAGAAGGCAGGTCCTTCTGGAGGTATGCTCGTTATTGAGTCTAACCTTATGATTTCTTCTGCATCCAGTTGGGTGCTTGACTCTGGTTCTAGTGCTCATTTGTGCACTTCTATGCAGGGATCTTGAGGATAGCAGGAGGCTGAGGGATGGTGACATGATCTTACGCATCAGAAATGGAGCAAGAGTTACTATCGTGGCCATGAGAACATACCCTCTTCGATTACCATCTGGTTTAGACTTAGTTTTAAAAGACTGTTATTATGTGCCTGCAGCAAGCAGGAAATTTGATTTCTATTTCATGCTTAGCACTAGAAGGCTATGTAATTACCTTTTCTTAAGGACCATTGTAACATTCTTTATGAAAGAAATAAAATTGCAAAATGGTTTTCTTATTAATGGTCTTTATCAGTTACATATTGATGTATCTATTTTTAACTATCGAGCAAAATGTGAATGCCATGAAATGACCTAGGGATAGTCCAAATGATAGGTATCTATGGCACCTGAGATTAGGTCATATAGCAGAAGATAGGATTAACAAATTGGAGAAAAATTGGGCTATTGAGTCCATTGACTTTTGAGTCATATCCAATTTGTGAATCTTGTCTTCAATGGCAAAATGACTAAAGCTCCCTTTTGTAGGACATGGGGAAAGGGCCACAGATCTTCTTGCCCTAGTACATACTGATGTGTGCGGCCCATTTGATGTGCCGGCTAGAGGCAATTTTGTCTACTTCATTAACCTTTATCGATGATTTATCTAGGTATGGGTATGTGTATCTTATGAGACACAAGTCTGAAGCTTTTGAAAAGTTCAAAGAATTCAGACATGAAGTAGAAAAAGCAAACTGAAAAATCCATTAAGGTTCTTCGATCAGATCGAGGAGGTGAATACCTTAGTCAAAAAATTCCTAGACTATCTCAAGAAAAATGGCATAGTCTCTCAATGGACTCCACCAGGAACACCTCAACTC
This sequence comes from Cocos nucifera, assembly GCA_006176705.1. Taxonomy (NCBI): domain Eukaryota; kingdom Viridiplantae; phylum Streptophyta; class Magnoliopsida; order Arecales; family Arecaceae; genus Cocos; species Cocos nucifera. The sequence goes on from QRFJ01001056.1 coordinate 223,292, forward strand.
AACGGAAATTTCAGAATGGAGAAATCGGACCCTATTAGATATGGTCCGATCCATGATGAGCTTCACAGACCTTTCCTGATTTTTTTTTGGGATACATTCATTTGTTAACTTCAATATACTTACTGAATAGGGTTCCTTCTAAAATCATTCCTACCACACCGTATGAGATATGGCATGGTAAGAAACCAAGTCTGAGTCATCTCAGAATTTGGGGTTGTTCCGGCTCATGTCAAAAGACAACAAGCGGACAAGTTAGAGTTTAGGTCCTTTAGAGCTCGATTCATAGGATATCCTAAAGAGTCATTAGGATACTATTTCTACATTCCAGAAGACCACAATGTGATTGTGAGTCGACATGCCATCTTTCTTGAAAAATAGTTTATTCAAGATAGCGGCATTGGAAAGCAGATTCAAGCTTGATGAGAAAGTCTCACAAGAGCAACGAGCTAAGGACCAAATGGAACCAAATCAGGTTGAGCCAATAATACACTACCTCCTCCACCTCGTAGATCGGAAAAGAGTTTTTTTCATCCCCTGAAGAGATACTTAGGTATTATTTCAGAGGAAGTAGAGAAAATGTTCCTCATAGGTAATGGTGCTCATGGTGATGATCCCAAAACCTACAACGAGGCGATATCAGATATCGACTCCTGAGAAATGGTTAGAGGCAATGAAGTCAGAAATTGACTCGATGCACTCAAACCAAGTCTGGACCTTGGTAGATCCACCAGAAGGTATAGTACCTATTGGGTGTAAATGGATCTTACAAGAGAAAGATTGGTGCAGATGGGAATGTGGAGACATTCAAGGCTAGATTAGTGGCAAAAGGTTATAGTCAATGCGAAGGCATTGACTATCAGGATACCTTTTCCCAGTAGCTATGCTAAAATCCATCCGCACATTGCTTGCTGTTGCAGCCTATTTCGATTATGAAATATGGCAAATGGACGTGAAAATGGCATTCTTAAATGGATATCTTGAGGAAGATATCTATATGGAACAGCCGCTAGGTTTCACATCCAGTGATACTGATCACAAGGTTTGCAAGCTGCAAAGGTCCATATATGGACTTAAGCAAGCATCTCGGAGCTGGAACACTCATTTTCAATGATGTGATCAAAATATTTGGTTTCATCAAAAATGAAGAGGAACCATGTGTCTTCAAAAAGGTCAGTGGGAGCGCTGTTGTCTTCCTCGTATTGTACGTGGATGACATCCTCCTTATTGGGAATGATATTCCCATGTTGACCACAGTTAAAATATGGTTGTCCTAAAGAATTCTCCATGAAAGACCTAGGAGAAGCATCCTTTATTCTAGGAATTAAGGTCTATAGAGATAGACCGAATAGGATGCTAGGACTTTCACAGAAGATGTACATAGAGGAAAGTACTAAAGAGGTTTAGTATGGAAAACTCTAAGAGGGGATTAATACCCTTCAGACATGGTATTCATCTTTCCAAGAAGATGTGCCCTAGCACACCTGAGGAAATAGAACGCATGAGCAAGATCCCTTATGCTTCTGCAATAGGGAGCCTCATGTATGCCATGCTATGTACACGACCTGATATAGCCCATGCTGTGAGTGTCACAAGCAGATATCAGTCAAATCCAGGTGAAGAACACTGGACTTCTGTGAAATGTATCCTTAAGTACTTGAGAAGAACTAAGGATATGATGTTGGTCTTTGGTAATGGAGAACTCCAAGTCCAGGGGTATACAGACTCGGATTTTATGTCCGATGTAGATGATCGAAAGTCGACATCTGGAAAGTCTGTTTGTGTGCAATGGTGGTGCTGTCAGTTGGAAAGAGTTTCAAGCAAGACAGTGATAGCAGATTCCACCATGGAAGCAGAATATATCGCTGCATCAGAAGCTGCGAAGGAAGGCATTCTGGTATAAGAAGTTTGCCACAGAAGATCGGAGTGATGCCATCAGATGCCATTCCTCTATACTGCGACAACAATGGCGCCATAGCCCTTGCTAAGGAGCCGAGGTCTCACCAAAAATCCAAGCACATTGAGCGGCGATACCACCTCATCCGCGATTACCTTGAGAGAAGGTTACGTCGAGGTCAAGAGAGTCGACTCCACAGATAATGCGGTGCAGACCCACTTACAAAGCCGTTGGGCCAGCAGAAGATCGAAGCCCACCTTGAGAAGATGGGACTTAGATTTGTAGCCAATTGGCTTTAGGTCAAGTGGGAGATTGTTAGATATATGTGCCCTAGAAGCCAGAATTGGCTGACACTTGTAATACACTTCTAGGGGCAAAATTATAATTTTGACTATAAAATAATAATAAATGGGTTATTTTCTATCACAAATGTGTATTTAGTGTCTGTGATACATCCTTTGAGTTAATGGTAATGATAATTCATATTTTCAAGAGTTGAAAATTTAAGACATGAATTTTCATTATTAACTCATAAAATGCTCCGACCATAGGATCATCATGAGGATGGTGATTGATTTAGAAGGTTGGTGTACAATCGCTTCTTTATAGTAGATGAGTCTTGAGTCTACGGTGTAGAGACACCGGAAGCGAGAGTATAGGTACTCGTTAGAGAATGAGGGGCACTGAGCGTGACCACCTCGAGTAGTCATTAGGAAAGTCTACCTTCTCGTCGATGACTGACTCGATGCTGCAGTGGTGTGTCTTGGTTCTTTGACCTGAGGTGCATCGGACAGTTCACCTTGAGGGTGTTATAGTTTGACTACACCATTGACTCGGTCTCCTAGCCATTCAAAATCCTGAGGTGTATGTTGGCTATAGCATGTTCATTGTAGGAATTGGATTGCACCAAGAGGGAAAATCTATCTACCTCGGTGGATAGAGGAGCAGCCCTATGATGATCATGAGAATCAAGTCCATAAGCCCATGGCCATGGCAGAGTGAAATAATAGAAAGAGTTTCTATTAAGATTTTCACATTGGACTTGAATCAAATGATTAAATCATATGACAGAAATTAGGGTTTGACGAGTTCACCTTAACCCTAATCTGATCGGGAGCTCAAGATAGAAGAACTTAATCACACAGGTAGCTGCACCAAGAGGTTCATTTTCAGTTTTGATGGGTTGCCACCATATACTGCTAGGTGTCACTGGTGGATTTTGGGAGCAATTAGAATGATTTAGATGATCGATCATTCTATTTGTCTGAATCAGAAGAGTTCTAATTCATCAGAAGATATTTCTATGATGTCGATGATAGAGATCATGACATATCCCATTACCATATAGAACTGAACCTAACTAGATCACACAAATAAAAGTTAGGATCTGGATATCATTAATTGGACTAACTCAGTTTAATTGATTTGAATTAGATTCAATTAGGTTCAAGAAAATCGTGCTAGCACATGATTGAGCCTAATGTTCTCCTTCTACTATTATTAAAAATTATCTCGACTGAGCCAAATATATTTGTGCTCACTCAGGTACCTTTACCTGATCTGACTAGAGTTTGTCTAGGTTAGAAAAGGATTATCTTAATTTATGAGATAAATTAAAGACAATACCTACCATTTTTCATCACCTGCTAAGTCTTGTCTTTCGACTTTGGTCAAATGTTGACCTTTGACACTTAGACATCTGCCCATATATCATGCATCCATAGGAAATTAGATAGGGGCTTATCCCCCTGCTAAAAAATGGAAAGGAGGGGGTGCACGCCTAGGAAGGCGTGCACCTAAGGATAGGGATGCTTGGAGTCCCATACTGATGGGACTCTAGGTTGCTTCTTGGAATCAACTTAGGAGGTGCCAAGGGACTCTGCTTTGACTAGTCTTGGCGCCACCTAAGGATGATTTGAGGGAGTTCTTATCTGATTGGATCAGGTGATGTCATCCTATCAATCAAATTTAGATCTGATTGCATGAAGCGACATAATTGGCCGGGATGATGTGGCACAGCAGGGTTTATATAAACCCTATCTGCGCCTAGCTTTCAAGAAGATAACCTATAGCCCATGCCACAAGGCTGCCCCTCTCCCTCCTCTATGTCATCTTCTAGTCCTCTCTCTCCTTTTCATGCCCAAGAAGGTTTGGGCTTCAGTTTGGTGCAATCCAGGCAAGAGAAAGGTGACGAGAAAGAAAGAAGGCAGCACCACTGCAAGAGATGATTCCAGATCTTTAGAAGAAGTTTTGAAGATCCTCTAAATCAGATCTAGATCTGATATTTGGAGAGGTGATACAAAAGGAGAAGATCTTCAGATCCAGTCTGAGTGGATACCAGTAGAGGTCAGGCACTTGCGTGGCTAGATCCAGAACCTCAGGCAATCAGTAGGATCATCATAGGATAATCTGATTACCCAATAAAAGGTATAAATTAAATTAGATTTTTTATTTTATTTTATTTTATTAGATCTATAAAATTAGATCTGAAATAACTCAGATCTAATATGGATTCAAAAGAAAAATTTTTGAAATAGTCAGATCTTTGGGCCCCTAGATATATGTGCCCTAGAAGCCAGAATTGGCTGACACTTGTAATACACTTCTAGGGGCAAAATTATAATTTTGACTATAATCAATAAAATGGGTTATTTTCTATCACATATGTGTATTTAGTGTCTGTGATACATCCTTTGAGTTAATGGTAATGATAATTCATATTTTCAAGAGTTGAAAATTTAAGACATGAATAATCATTATTAACTCATAAAATGCTCCCGACCATAGGATCATCACGAGGATGGTGATTGATCCGGAAGGTTGGTGTACAATCGCTTCTCTTTAGTAGATGAGTCTTGAGTCTACGGTGTGGAGACACCGGAGCGAGAGTACAGGTACTCGTTAGAGAACGAGGGCACTGAGCGTGACCACCTCGAGTAGTCATTAGGAAGTCTACCTTCTCGTCAATGACTGACTCGATGCTGCAGTAGTGTGTCTTGGTTCTTTGACCTGAGAGGTGCATCGGCAGTTCACCTTGAGGGTGTTATAGTTTGACTACACCATTACTCGGTCTCCTAGCCATATGGAACCCTGAGGTGTATGTTGGCTATAGCATGTTCATTGTAGGAACTGGATTGCATCAAGATGGAATCTATCTACCTCGGTGGTAGAGGAGCAGCCCTATGATGATCATGAGAATCAAGTCCAGAAGCCCATGGCCATGGCAGAGTGAAATAATAGAAAGAGTTTCTATTTAGATTTTCACATTGGACTTGAATCGAATGATTACATCATATGACAGAGACTAGGGTTTGACGAGTTCACCTTAACCCTAATCTGATCGGGGCTCAAGATAGAAGAACTTAATCACACAGGTAGCTGCACCAAGAGGTTCGCATTCAGCTCTGATGGGTTGCCACCATATACTGCTAGGTGTCACTGGTGGATTTTGGGAGCAATTAGAATGATTTAGATGATCGATCATTCTAGCTGTTCGAATCAGAAGAGTTCTGATCCATCGAAAGGAGTTTCGATGATGTCGATGATAGAGATCATGACATATCCCATTACCATACAGAACTGAACCTAACTGGGTCACACAAACAAGGGTTTGAATCTGGTGATCATCAATTGAACTGATCTAGTTCAATTGATCTGAATGAGATTCAATTAGGTTCAAGGAAAATCGTGCTAGCACTCGATTGAACCTAACGTTCTTCTTTTACTATCATAAATAAGTTGTCCTGACTGAGCCAAAGGAGTTTGTGCTCAATCAGAGGCCTTCACTATGGTCTGACTGGAGCCTTGTCCAAGTCAGAAAAGGGTTGTCTTATTTTGTAAGACAATACCTACCATTTTTGGTCACCTGCCATTTCTCTTCCTTTGACTTTGGTCAAAAGTTGACCTTTGACTGGTCAAATGTTGACCATTGACACTTTGACTTCTGTCCACATGTCATACATCTATTGGAGAGTTGGTGGGGGCTTGTCCTCCTGCCAGAACCTGGCAAGGAGGAGGGCGCACGCCAAGTTGGAGGCGCCCAGGAGTCCCTGTTGGACTAGGGACTCCATCTTCTTTTTGGATTTCAATTAGAGTTCTCCTAAGAACCAACTTTGACTGGTCTTAGGCCATCTAAGGAGGAATCCAGGGGACTCTATTTCCACCAATCAGATTTAGATCTGATTTCACAAAGGGTTGTGATTGGTTGGGAAGAAGAGGAGTTGGATCACGCATAGTCTATAAATAAGACCCTGCGCCCAACTCAAAAAGAATGAAATTTCCCATGCCCCAAGGCTGCCTCTCTCTCCTCCTCCATGCCAAGTCCATCTTCTCCCTCTCCTCTCCATGCCCAAAGTAGTTTTGGATCTTGGTTGGTGCAATCCAGATCAAGAGAAAGGCGATCAGAAAGCTAGAAGGCTGCGCTGCTGCAAAGGACAACTGCTGATCTTCAAAAGGAGTTTTGAAGATCCTCCAGATCAGATCCAGATCTAATTTTTGGAGATGTGATAGAGAAGAAGAGGATCTCCAGATCCAAGCCTGAGTGGATACCGGTAGAGGCCAGGCACTTGCGTGGCTAGATCCAGAACCTTCCGCTGCTTACAGGATCATCAACGGGTAATAGGATTACCCTACATCAAGGTAAATTAAATTTGATTTAATTTATCTAATTTTATTTTAATTATTAAAATAATAATAATTAGATCTAAAATATCTTAGATCTGATTTAGATCAAAGAAAATTTTTTTTTGAAATATATCTCTTGATCTGATCAGATCTGAACGAACCTGGTCCGAAAAATCAGGATTTTCCTTCAACTGGTATCAGAGCCAAGGTTCTAAAAGTATTTAGATCTAATTTTAAATTTATTTTAATTAAAAATAAGTGATTTCAGATGTCACATGAGATGTGATCAGATCTGAAATCAAGAAAAAATTAAAATTAAATGATTTGGATCTAAGATTAGAAAATATGCATGACTAGTTCTAAAATAGAATAGTTCTATAGAATAGTCTTGCATGTTTTAATTTAATTTGATTAAATCATATTTTAGATCTATTTATTTACTATTTTTTGATATTATAATTATTATAATAATATCTAAAAAATAGCAAATAAAAATTATTTAATTTTAAACATCATATGAGATATGATTGATGCATGTCTAGACTAGTTGTAGAATAGTTCTACATAAGTTGTCTAGATTAGAATTTATTTTGATTAGATCAATTTAAATCTAATTTTTTAGATTATTATGAGATAATTTAGATCTGAAAATATGCATGATTCGATACATGAGATGTATGCAAAATATGCCATGATTAGATCTAATTTGTATATGAGATATATGATATAGATCTAAAACTGTTTTGTAGTATTTACATGTTCCTGATTAAGGCGTTCCTCTTGGCCGTCCGGTCATAAGAATGAAGAAGGGATTTAAAGGCCCTCTCCTTCCATTCCGATGGGGTGTTCTTATGATGTGTAGGGGTGCTGCGTGTTCGTCCTTAATCAGAAATCCCAAAACTTACTTTCTGCAAAACCCTAGATCCTGAAAACCCTAGGATTTATTGTGCATATTTTTATTTATGAACCCTACTTAATTAAGAATTAAGATTATGGAAATATTAATTAGGATCTAAAATTGAGAATTTTAGATCTAAGACATATTCATAATACTGGGTTCGGGCTTGGGTAGCTCAATTAGGTCTAAGCGGTTGATCAAACCGAATCAAGAGTTGGTTAGATGGGATCAACAATGCTTAAATTGACCAGCCTAATAGGATTAAGTCTGGGTCAAGATCGAGTCACGATCAAGCAAGACCTAATTAGGCTCAGAGGTTAGAGTCTGGATTGTATAGGCTAACCCAATTGGTTCTGGCTCAATAATTTGGTGTCTAAGGTAAGTTTGGCACATACGACCGACTGATTTTTAATTGGAAGCTACTCGACCTGAATGCATTCTTGTACGAGTTAATGGCATATTCCTTCCACCGGATCTCACTTACCTGGCCATATCTGTTGACACAGTTCTGATTGAGGTGGTCAATAATTCCGAGCTAACCCATGCCACTAGGTTAGTCATAATTGTTATGACTATGACAAGTCTAGTTTAATGAGACCTGAATCAATTCTTCCTAAGAAAAGATTAAGTCTGAGGTCTTCCACCATTGTAGATGTGTGGGCCCTTTCCCGGGGTTGATTGTTCTCGGCTGGATACAGTGGCTCAGTTGCACCGAAGAAGATGCAACCATGTCTATTAGGCATTGGATGCTATGGGCTGGAGGATGAGTTGGGCTCAATATTTCGGATACGGTGAGAGACTCAATTAGGAATCCAGTCTGTGCAAATGGTGGGTCTGACTTAACTAAGGAGTGGATCAATATTTCGGATACGGTGAGATTCATGAATTAGAGACCAAGTTTGGGATGCACCATGATTAGAGAATCATTGAACAAGAGTTGTTCACTCATTGGCTAACCCATCACCAATAACTGTTAGGT